>NDFZ01004027.1:0-47813 GCA_002192655.3 Mamestra configurata
ACTTACTTTGGTCCAAGGCGAAAACCACCTAGTTTCCCTATAATTTCCGTCTTCACATAACAGCATCTTTGGTCTGATGAGTAGTATCTTTTTGTTCAGGAACGCTACTCGGCAGTTGTACAGAACGTTTCTGTGTTGAACGGGCATGCCAACGTCGATCAACATGTCTTTACATGTCGGTGACTTGAGGAGCTCTGCCAGGACTTGCCAGCTATGGAGGTATGTGTCTGGCTCGTAGAAGTGGTCCTCACAGCTGTAGCCACTGCAAAATATAATATTTTTTCTATTTATATGAGACACCTTTAAGGCTTCTTCCATAACAGCAGGAAAACGAAGACTGCTAAACATGGCTGTTGGTCTCATAAAGAAAGTTTGTCAGATAATTTAACCTCTCCTCTTATCCAGGTGTTACGCGCCAGAATTAATGTCGGGTGCATAACAACATTAATTACTACTACTAGCGCCATTTAGTATCGAGTAGCAGAACTAGTGGAGTCAAGTTCTTTCTATACTTTTCTATGCTAGAACATTCTACAGTTCTCGACATCTGGTCAGTCGGCACCGATATTTACGAGTACTTTCTAGATGCTTCTACAGTAGAAGGTTCTGGGATCAGGACCCCTACAGGTGATGCGTCTTTTTAAGTGCGTGACTTTATCCCCTGTTATTTCCCGAACACCCCGGCAAAAGAGAAGTTTTTGCCAGTAAGGGACTAGCCCGCCACACTAGTCCCAACCACTGCAACTTCTGAAAGACAGAATCAACAATAGCGGCCACCAGAAAAGCTCCCAGGCAATGAAACTCGATAGGCTCCGGCAAAACGGTTCAACGTGTCTGACACAAAAGAACAGCGCAGAAGTCAGAATAAAAATAATTTCCATAGTAGCCAGAAGTTAGAATATGCCAGAGGACAAATACCAGGAAGATCTCATCATCATCGATCATCAGGGACGGAGTACCAAGCAACTGATGACAAAGATGATGGATAAATTACCATATTTCCAGCTCAGGCCCAGTGCGGTAAAGTGCACCCATTTCTTTTGCCTCCTGGATAGACTGCAGGATCCTGTTCATATTGCCTTCGAAGTCGAGTGCCCATTGGTTTAGCGTGGTCACCGCCACTGTCACTTTCCGTCCCATTGCTCTGGATTATTTTGTCTGCAAACAATACATATTTAAGACCATGAGATGGCTTCACGAGTAAGTAGGTATTATAGGTTGTCGTTATCCCAATTTTGCACACACAGCATGACTTCTTCCTCCGTCATCTCATTTGGTATCGTCTTTTCTCGCAGTATGAATGCATCTAAGTTTCAGACTTGCATCTTTTAACTCAGAACCATTTTAAGTATTTTTTTAGCACAGACTTTTTGCTGTAGCTGCTACAAATCAAAGGTTTATCTAACATTACATTATCTACATAATGGTACAAATGCCTCAATTTTTGTGGTATGGAAACTAAACCTGTTACTTCTAATTCCCATTGTTGTTTAACTTTAATCAATCTAGAAAACGTACGTGCATGGAATGGTTGAAACTTTTTTGACTGCGTAATAGTCTTGGTATTCTCCAAACTTACCTACATTATGTGGAAAATGAAGCGTTCTTGTTTCTATGAGCACACTTCATTAACATACTATTACAATATTAGGTATGAAAGGCAAGTTTTGTAGCATTTATATAAGCTAAGGTTTATACCTTAGCTCAGTAAAGCTATTTTACTACGGAGACTTATTTCACCGTAGTAAATAGCTATACTGAATAAAACTAGACTTGATCTAAGCTAATACTGTTCACAAGAAACGTAAATACTTACACAAGATTTAGTTTGCCATGCCATTTCAAATAGGCACTGCACATTTCAGCATGCGTTATACAAAAAGCGTGAATAGTGCGTTAATCGAATTTTGAAGAGAAAACTGGGATCACGCGTGTGGTTATTTATAGAAATAAGCTTGAAAGCTCAGATTTATGAAATATGTAGTAGCTCTCGGTGCGTTGGAGTTATCTCTGATAAAATTAATCCTCAGCCTTAGGTATCAATTAATTGAAATCGCTGGTATTGCAAATCGCAGGTAAAGTAGATAACATAATTTTCATATTGGTTACCATGCTATTTTTAACATTTTTGCGTAAATATTTTTTACTAGCATCGCTAAGTTCGAGCAATGTATTATTAGGCATCCCAAATTGCCCTAAACTAGTAGATGGTTACAAATCCGATAAATATTCACGAAACATAAAGAACAAGACAGGCGATTGATGAATGACAAAAGACTATAAGATGGCTCGTCTAGCAGGCAATCGATCCGCGCCAGGCAGTGCCAAGGCCCGGCCAATCACCCCGCAACCCTTAACTCGTAGTTCACGCGTTCCCATAGACAAGTGAACATGGTGTAATTGAAATCGTTATTGATGACTTAATCACATACTAATAAGAAAGGCCGAAGACTTTTCCAGCTAATCTGGTTTACTCAGAATATTTTTAAACATGTTTTGTCTTATAGTAAAAATTTTAAAAAATGACAGTGTACAAGTATGGTAAAGGTATGCTTAACTGGTCACATTATTTGTTAATTGCCATGTTTCTTTCTCATATTTGGAATCATTTTTCTGGTTTAACTTTTTTTAGTAAAAATTCTGTACCCAGTTTTCCAAACTGGGTACAGAATTTTCGTAGTGACGTTTACCTGTTTTTTTTCGAAGTTTTAGTAGGTATTTGTTTTGTAAGAAGTTTAATCCAAGCACCATAGTATCATTACTTACCATAAAATAGCGAAGCAACAAAGGAGAAAAACCGGACAAGTGCGAGTCGGACTGGCATGTGAAGAGTTCCGTAAGATAAACCGAAAAAAATATGTTTCGTATATGTATGGAAGCCCTTTGTCATTACTTTTTGCTGCAGCGACAATAGGACACACTCTGAGAAACAACTGTCTAGACTCCGCTACTGAATGTCGAAGTTTGAAATGTCGACGTATGTTAGTTCTAAAGTGCAGGATCTCGATGTACGCCAGTTCGAAAGTTCACTGGAGCGAAGTATGCAAGGCCGACGTATCGTTAGTTAGAAAGCATACGAGTGCGATGTACGCCAGTTCGAAATTACCCTGTTACGAAGTATGAAATGCCTCCGTACTGTTACTGGTACTCCTACAACATTATAATTAGCAAATTTGTGTAAAAATAAATTTACTTCATGACCAATTTCGAGGTAGCGCTCGCCGGCCGCTGCCGCGGCACCGCTCGCTTCGCTCGCTCGGCTCGCGCGTAGTTGGTCACAGTTCTAACCTAACCTAACCAGGGTNTCGCGCGTAGTTGGTCACAGTTCTAACCTAACCTAACCAGGGGAATTTCGAACTGGCGTACATCGCACTCGTATGCTTTCTGACTAACGATACGTCGGCCTTGCATACTTCGCTCCAGTGAACTTTCGAACTGGCGTACATCGAGATCCTGTACTTTAGAACTAACATACATACGTCGACATTTCATACTTCGACATTCAGTAGCGGAGTGAACTGTCTACCGCTGATAGACGAATGTTCCGCTGGTTACATTTCGGGTTCAGAACCCTAAAAATAAACTTTATGATCTGACTACAACATTAGATAGGTCGTATTTTAGGTAGGTACTTTAGGCTGTAACTGAGCAGATTCGTAAGTCTAAGTGCATTTCATTTCGTTGTAGCCATTCTTTATCAAGTATACATGGAAGTTTTTTAAAGTGAGATTACACATATACCAACCCCGATAGGTACTAACAAATATAGTGAAGGAAAATTTGGCGCCCAAATGGGCTATGCATGACCATTCGCCCTTATCTCCGAAACAACTGGGACTAAAATTTTGAAAAAATGCAGATACCTACCTACCTGTAGTGTTAAAATGAAACGTTGAACCCTTTGCACGCGAGTCCGACTCGCACTTGGCCAATTTTTTTTTTTTTAAACGTAAGTGAATTTGTATCGTGGTTTCGGCCGCGTAAAAGTCGAAAACCATCCCAAGGGAACATAGGACATATGATATTTTCTTATGATACATACTTTTTATCCCGAGAGTATGTCCCGGGATAAAAAGTATGTAGAATTTTATATATGTATATTGATTGATTGATGATAGTACGGAGTACGGATTACAATTTAACGAAAAAACATAACGAATACTGACTGAACACAAATTTATGTACATATAAATTAAAGTTCAGCGAACTGTTTCATTCAAAAGCAAAAGTGATTTCAACAAAATAACAATTTCAGAACAAAATAATAGTGCTTATCTTATTAAAGAAATGAATACAGAAACAAATAAATCTTACCAGCAAAAAATATGCGAGTACTGTCTTCGGGTGGTATGAAATCGATTTCACTTACCAAGTTGCCTAGGCAACATACAACCTACAACTTTATAGAGTACTTATGAGTACCTCTTTGTGAATAGCTGTTTCAAGTGTTTCATAAATGTCTAATAGATTAGTAGATACATTTGTTTATGTACCGTACTGATTATATTTCTATGTATAATATTCAACAAACATTTACTTTAATAGTTCTATGGGAAATTAATTTAACCAGGACATTTTGAATGAGAATCGTTTTATAGCAGTTTCAGAGGTTTGATTTAGCGGTATAAGGATGAATGTCCGTTTTAAAGCTTCATAAGTTATTTCGCTTCACTAGTAATTTCGCTTCCCAATTCATTAAACAACTAAAGAATCGCCATAGAATCTATTTCAGTCATCAATGATTCATGTAAATTGCCGTACTTTATTCGTTTTCAATGTTCCCAAAAAACCATATTAGACGCCATGACAGAAATAAAAATACGTGGCAACAATATTTTTATGATGAATCGTGCCATTGACTTCTCGAATATTGCTTTCTTGGAAAAAGAAATCATATGAAACCCAGACAATGGAGCAGCAATAAATATTTTGCCTAATATTGACGACCACGCGAGCCTCCCCTTGGGCCAATGCAATTATTTAAACAGGCGGTACCAAAAAAACATCTACATTTTTATGATTACTTCAATTACAATAAAAAATCAAATTAATGCGATGCTTGAATACTATTTAATAGAATATCAGCTCGAAAAATATACTTGGATGCTTGTAATCAACCAAACAATAAAATCTAATCGAATAATAGCGCAGAATTCATCGAAGTAAACAAATTTTGCTTTTTATCCCATTTCCAGATTCCGCATTGTTTATCTTTGTTCAACAAATTATACAAAGTTGTGTGGGCCATTATACGCGTACGGTGTAGGTATCCCTGCATGCTACGTTAACGATTGTATAATCATTTTATTGCAAACGAATAGCTATTTGTAATTGCCTGTAGCTTGATCGACATGCTAGACAAATAAAGGAGAATAGAGAATCCTTATTTAATATTTTTTAAGAGTCATTTCATTTCACAAATGGATGAAGAATCGGATTAAACTATAAAGTAAGAAATAGATTTTGCAAGACAGCATGTGGACCCTGGTATCCCCAACGTATTCTAAATCTTCGATTCAATCATTCAAGGTGTTTTACTTAATAATAAAAGATTCTGCTCAGTTGCGTCAAATTTCAATAAAGCAACGAACCATTTTTACGACAAAAGAGCTCAATGTCTCTTTAAACTTGGAAGGGAAATCTATGTATTCTGAAGTCTACGAGGACGTTAAAGTTTACGGCCATGATTGAGGCCAGTTACGAAGTTTTCCACATGACCGCCACAAGTTACCACCTGCTTCGCAGAAGTGCAGTCACCTTTTAAGCCTTCAGCAGAAACGTTATTGCACAGTCACGGTGAATAAACTAACAAGTACATCAACTCAGTTTACCGGAATACAAATCCATGAGCAGATAAAGTTTATAAACACGCCAGTTATGTACTTCAGAACATTTCCTATAAGTTCAGAATTGAATCACCTACTTTCGCCGAAGTTCATAATTGTACCTATGTGATAGAGTCATGCACGGTTTAAACAGCTGACACTATAGCTCTACCTAACCACAGGTAGACTAGTCTAGTCAGAGGTGCCGACTGGAATTTATAACAGCTGAGCACCCCAGACAGGCACACGCCTACGTAACACGATAACAATGTGCATTTCATGGTAATTGGAACGTTCTGTATTCCGCAAAGTGATTCATTTGGTATAATATCACCATGGAAGATAAGAGTGCAGAAATAGATGCTGTCGCAGAGAAAGAAGTTCACGATGACAGTGACCAAGGTTTGTGAACTGTTTTATTTTAAATATTTTGAAAACCTTTTATGTTTGGAAATCTTGATGAATCCATGGTATGGAACCGCATTATTGTTTACAATCAATTTTAATAGTTGATTTCTCAGATATTAGGTATTGTAATCAGAGCTAGATCTTATGAAAACTATTAAACCTTCTAAACGTTTAACTGAACATAATTTCTGGCTCATCCGAGTAATAAAATCCCTATGTCGCCGTGAATCATGGTTTTCATGAACTTCTACTTGATTACCCTTGTAAAGCATCTATAAATCAAATCAAAATTTGACCTCTATCAAAGGTTTCCGACATCGAAATTTCCATAATACCGAATTTCGCATGAATAACCATTTGACGTCACCAATCACCTGATAAGCTTTATACGGTCGAAGCATGGCATTACTGGGGCAATCGTCTTCCAATAACCGAAAGCGAGTTCCCCTGTTTTTGATGTCGTCAGTTCAGTTCGGAGCGCCGCGCAACCCGCCGGTTACACGCCAAAAACTTAAACTTGACGACTCACATTCAAACAATCGTGTAGCCATGGTGACGAAACGCTCGACATCGCCGATTACAGAAGTACACATGACAAAGATTAATTTGTGCTAGCGAAGAGCGAATGTAGCTTTTCGTAAACTTTTTAACATGTTATGGTGGAAACAACTCGAAAGCGCTCAAGAAAATATAATGATGATTGAACGAGAAGAACAAAGGAAGGAGTTCATTGAGCACACTACGGTAACGCTCACACTACCTTCGATAAATCCTGTAATGCAAGATGATTTGTTCATAGCCAACATAGAACAAGTTAAATCGCTACAGGCCTCATTATTTCCCATATGCAGTAAAGGTAAATCCTGAACGTTTATGGTAGGTTTATGTAGCGCAAACATTATGAAAAAATTGTGAACAAAAAAAAACCTTTTTTAATTAACTTGTTAAGTAAACTTTAGAAAGTACAAGTCCCGCAAATAAGCCAATACTTTTCGCATACCTTTGCAATTGGCATTCTAAACTAGAGCATATTTCAATAAAGTAGGGTAATTTATCTATTTTCAATTTAACAATTATCTATAGGTACGTCTATTATCCTCCACTACTTAATGTTTCGACAGTTGACATAATAACCGACATTTCAAAAATTACCACTTATTAAATAGTTGTCGCGTGCCTTTAATATGCTTTGTATTTTGGATACCTTACATCATTTCCGGTAACTAATTCGTCGCTGGGACTCGCGTGCTTATTGATGATATTTGTGAAACATGAAATGCTTTCAAATACGCAAGCTGGTATGAATGCTAAGGGAGACCGTTTAATTTCAACGAAAACTAGGTCATAATACACATTATTACGACTAACGATGAGCTTCGATGTATAGTTCTAAGTATTTTATATTCGAACTCTTTTCAAGCTTTCGATCCCGTCTCTCATAAATAATTTATGTTCGTATTCACTATCAATACTACCATCAACTGATTATGTGTCTTGCCATAAGAATATGGGAAGCCATAAAACGATGAATCCATCGTGTTTTGGCTTCCCAAAGTGTGAAATATGGTCCGGAAGCAAATTATTCTAAGATGAAGGTTAATAAAGAAATACTGCGCCTACTCTTGAATTAGGATTAGGGTAAGAGGGTGATAATACCAGCAACTAATTGGATGCATTCTTTGGTGCAGGGACGTTCATATCAAACTTTCTTCAAAACAATATCAAGACAAATCAGTTAGAAATAAATACAGACATCAGAACATTTCGGACGACAGCTAAGCTAAAAGAACCCAGAGATTTGTTTGCACTTCCGAAGGAACTTGACTGCCCGCAGCAAGCACCTCGGTGGCCCACAGAATGTCAAGTAAGCTTATTGTTTTTATTTATAACCGACTTCAAACTAAAGAGGAATTGGTTAAGAAATATCTCAATGTGCCTACAGCTCATGAGATTTTTTAGAAAGATCTTACAAAGGACTACGAGACTGGCAACTCTGAAGTAGAGAATGCTTCAGAGTTGCCCGTCTCGTACAAGTCTTAATAAAACCAAGTGCAACATTTATTCCCAAAAAGATGAATAATACTACGAGTGCAATAAATATAAAACTGCTAATAGGTGGTCGAAGAAAAAATACAACACTTGGTATGGAGTCCCGCCTCTCCAGAACCATATTACATATCTTCAGGAAAAGAACTGCAACCACAACCTGTCGGTGAAGATGCAGGGACAGTTATATTTCAATATTATCCTATGAGCGCCGTCAACTATGTGAGTAAAACTAAGAACACAATCATATCTTTTATTAAGTAAAAAGTAGCTGATTATTTGATTGTGTTGCAGTTTAGTCGTTCAACAGTAGGAGGGTCTCGCTTATTTCTATCAGCGTGTGCCAGTGTCGACGTCGAAGGCACTGAAGATGAGCTACGATTTGAATCTCGTTTCGAAAGTGGAAACTTAGCCAAAGCAATACGCATAACGTCGGCTTATTACGAACTGCATCTCCGGACTGACCTCTATACAAATAGACACATGCAATGGTTCTATTTTAGAGTCACGAACACAAAAAAGCATATGACGTACAGGTATACCGATTGCATGATTACTCAACGTTACATGTTGTTTCCTAAAAAAATTATACACACGCAAAATGTTACAGATTTTCCATAGTGAACTTATCAAAAGCCGAAAGCTTATACAACGAGGGCATGCGACCTCTATTATACTCAACCAAGGACGCACAGTTGCATTCGATCGGTTGGAGGCGATGCGGTGATAACATCGCGTACTATAAAAATGACTCCACGTAAGTAACTTACTGGTTGAATTCTAATTAACGGTACCTACTACCTATATCTTAAGACGACAGTGGTCTCTCATTACAGGTCTGAAGAAGAAGAGCAATTTCCAAGTTACACATTAACATTTAACATTGAGTTCCCGCACACAGACGACGCTGTGTATATCGCACATTGTTATCCTTACACATATTCTGACCTGCAAGAATATCTATCAAAATTACAATCACACCCAGTCAAATCAACCTACGCAAAATTGAGGCTTCTTTGCAGAACATTAGCCGGCAATAATGTTTATTATCTAACTGTGACCGCCCCACCAAGTTCTTGTGAAGTAGAGCAAAAGGTAATGGCATCCTATATTTTAAATATTTGTTAAAATTAAACAAAATTATGATTAACTTTTGACATTGGCATTGTAGAAAAAGAAAGCGGTTGTTATAACGGCCCGAGTTCATCCTGGAGAAACTCCTTCATCTTGGATGATGAAAGGTTTCATGGACTATTTAACCGGAGACTCGAATCAAGCTCGCGAATTGAGGGAAAAATTCATTTTCAAATTAGTACCAATGCTGAATCCAGATGGTGTGAGTAGCAAATATACATACAACAATGCATGGTAAAATGTGTCGAACATAGTCATGAAACACATAAATTTTCTATTATAACAGGTAATCGTTGGAAACAATCGATGTTCACTGACCGGAAAGGACTTGAATAGACAATATCGAACGGTCATAAGGGAAACGTATCCACCAGTCTGGCATACGAAAGTGATGATACGAAGGTTAGTAAGGAGGGTTAAACTTATGCTAAATATTCTTAGGAACAAAATGCGACGTTATTTTCTAACCAATGATTGTGTGTCAGACTACAGGAAGAATGTGGCGTAGCTATGTATGTAGATCTCCACGCACATTCCCGGAAACACAATATATTCATTTATGGATGTGAAAGCCGAAAAACTTCCGACAAACGATTACAAGAGCAAGTATTTCCTTTAATGCTTCACAAAAACGCTGCCGATAAGGTACCCGACACATTTGAATCGAATTTGGTTATGCATATTACACTAATGGAAATTTAAACCACATTTATTTTACAGTTCTCGTTTGAAAACTGCAAGTTTAGAATACAACGCAGTAAAGAAGGCACTGGCCGAGTCGTGGTATGGATGTTAGGAGTATCTAACAGCTATACAATGGAAGCTTCTTTCGGGGGATCCGAGTTGGGCAGCAGAATGTCTACACATTTTTCTGTCCAAGACTATGAAAGTCTGGGAAGAACATTCTGCGAGACATTGTTGGATTTCTGCGACGAAGATCCAAGCAAGGAGCGATTGAGAACAAAAATTGTTACGAGGCTGTTAAAAGAAGGATCAAATGCGGATGAGCCAACCAATATTGATTTATCCGATTATTCTAGGTACCTTTTTTACACATAAAATTATCCAATTGGTATGATTTTTGTGTGAATGTATTCTATCCTAATATATATCTATTGTAGTGATGAAGGGGATACTTCAAGTAGCAGTTCAGAAGGTGGTCACAGACGAGATTCTAAAAAACAACCTGCACCACCACCTTCACCCATTTTCCCCGATATCAACAAAAACGTAAACGATGTAAGTTATTATTACCTATAGTTATAATGTGTACAGTTAGGATTTGAATATTTATAATAATTGATTAATCTTGATTACAGAAGCCTAGAAAGACACGTCCGAGATTAGAAAAGATGAAACGAATCGAAAGGAAGAAGACTAAACGGGAAACTTTACAGGTCGTTAACTCCTAAAGTTTTTCGTGGAAATCATTGAGAATATATAAATTTTAATGACGAACCGAATTAATTTGCAGGTATCAAGAGCTACAATAGATTTAACATCAGACGCAATGACTGATATGTCATCGGATGCTGAATCCTACGACGGAAACCAAAGTCCAATGAGAAGAGTTCAAAAATTAATACATTCGTCGATCAAAGTAAAACCAAGGCGGAAGAAAAAAATGCCACCTGAACTGAAAATCGTAAAAGCACCGGTAACCTTCAATTTTATCGCAGTTTACGTGATTTACTTCGAGGGAAAACATTTCGTGCCCCAACTTAGACATCACGCCATTTTTTCTGGGCGTTATTTCAGTACATGCAAGAAGGGACTTCGTGATCTTCGATGAAATGTATAGATATATTTTAAAGAGCTTAGA
The DNA here is from genome assembly GCA_002192655.3 of Mamestra configurata. NCBI lineage: Eukaryota > Metazoa > Arthropoda > Insecta > Lepidoptera > Noctuidae > Mamestra > Mamestra configurata. Next base: position 11,236 of record NDFZ01004027.1, read on the forward strand.
ATCTCTAGGAAATCTCGTTTCTCGGAAGTGTGCATTGTTCTCATCTGCATAGAAAAAGACTTTTTAAACCGCCACCCTTGCCTGCACCCCTTTCAATGTAAGTACCTAATTGCTTTTTCGTATCACAAATTAAACATTTTTTTTCGTTCCAGACAAGTGATTCTCCGTACCACTCAGACCCTGAGAAGACCCTAAAATGTAGAAGACCAAGAAGTGTTTCAATGTTTAACGAAACTACCGAGAAATCGAGACTGAATCCCGCATCATGGCATCAATTCAGGTGTTTACCACCAGCGAAGTATGACAACTTAATTACATGTAATTAGAGTAGACTCTAAGTTTGATTAGATATTTTCGAATAATTTCAAGACTGACTTCATTTATTAGTTGTAGTTTCGGTATGACATTGCTATGCCGCGCGAATTGTTGTAATGAGTCAATTTGCTAAACCACTCAATTCCCCTATTGTACGTTAACAATACACACTGGCTACGATAAGTCATGCATTAAAGTTCAATTCTTTTGCACTTCACATATACTTAGGAGCTTGCATTGATATTTTTCGGTTTCAATTGAGTGAAAATTTAATTAATTGCTATTTGCGCTCGTAATTTACAGGTGCTTATCTGATGTTAAAACAAGAAGTACACAACCATCTGAACTACAGGTTAAGTTGACCACACTAAAAAGAAATGTATGGACCGGTGTTCAAAGTGAAGAAAAGGGTCCACTGTCTTGGGGTATATCAAGTTTTGCCATGAATTCATATTTCACTGACAGTGAAGCTTTATTACGGTACCTATACATTTAGTTATGGATACTTTATTAGGCCAATTTTTTTTTTTAATTACTTCTTTTCATAGGTCCTGCTCCAAAAAACTGGAGGAACTTGAAGGAGAACAACAGAAAATAAAGGATGACAAAAAGAAAAAAAAGTTAAAGACCAAAAAGCTCACACTTAAAGTGCCAAATGCTATGACCGATATCTTAGAACCTATGAACAAGTTACCAAAGCCATGGAAGAAAAAAGGAAAGTGCGTATCAAGGTTGTTACTTACTTTTTGTGAACTTGTGGACAACTGTCCATTGAAAGTATTTCCTCAAGTCATTTAAAAACTGTATCATAATGAACAGTTTATGTGGCCAAAATGCAATAAAGAAATGAACGGATCTGATCAATAGGGATGTTGCCTGGGTTAACAAAATATGATTCTATTTAATTTGTCAGTAAGACTATCGAAAAAAAAAATATTGGACACATATTTATTATTTTATCAAATCAATAAAAATTACGAAGATAAAACGCATCAAAGATAAGAAATGGGGCTTGTCATGTCACTTTCCAGTAAAAAAGTGTGCTGGTAAGCGACGTCACACGAGTTTTCAATGCACTGCATCCTCTTAATCTTTTGTTTACATGACAGAAGAAAAAATATGTATCCAATATTTTTTAGGAAATCGGATGGACTAATTCGTTTTTTTTTTTGTCAAATACCCTATTCTAAACCACCAATTCCATTCCAATCCATTCACCCATTTCATNTTATCGAAAAAAAAAATATTGGACACATATTTATTATTTTATCAAATCAATAAAAATTATGAAGATAAAACGCATCAAAGATAAGAAATGGGGCTTGTCATGTCACTTTCCAGTAAAAAAGTGTGCTGGTAAGTGACGTCACACGAGTTTTCAATGCACTGCATCCTCTTAATCTTTTGTTTACATGACAGAAGAAAAAATATGTGTCCAATATTTTTTAGGAAATCGGATGGACTAATTCGTTTTTTTTTGTCAAATACCCTATTCTAAACCACCAATTCCATTCCAATCCATTCACCCATTTCATTTATTGAAAAATAATATATTTGCTTCCAGATTAAAAAATAAGTCTGACAGTTCTCCTTACCAAAATAATACTAGTTTTACGGAAATACCAAGGAATACCCAACCAGCACAGAAAGCGGCACCTTCGGAAAACAGACAGGCCAAGTCACGTTTCAAAAAAGGTGCTATTGTTACAACTGCTGTGCAGTCAAAAAAACAAATTGCCAAAGCCAATATTATTTCAGATAACTCTGACTCTGATACTTCTGTTCAGTTGACAAAGAAAATTAAGAAAAAAACTAAAACAGTAAGAGCCAAGTTTTCTAAAACTATTTCTGAAAATAAATCTAAGAATTACTTTGTAGTTTTTATTTACCCTGTAACTATTCCAGTTTATAAAGTAATTACTTCAAGCATGACAAATATAACATTAATAATAATAAGTTGATTGGGAATCTTTAAGAGGTGTTATAGTGTTGATTCATTATTTAACTATAAATTTTCCCTGTGTATAAAGTATCTGAATGGACAGGATAATTCCAGTCATTAGAAATTGGATGCATTAAGAGAAAATAATTATATTGTATTAGATAATAACACATTCCACAAATTGCTTATCTTATTGTCTTAACTTATCTTATTGACCTTATACAATTTGCTCTGGCTAAAATATTTTTCAAACCATCATTGATTGAGATAAAATTTAAAATCCAAATGCTCTTTGAAAATTTTATTTTGACCTTTTACATGCTAACAATCTAAGATTAAGAATATAGTTAACTAATACTAAGCAAGAAAAAAAAAATAAAATCCATCTGTGCAAATTAGACTGGCCTGTTGGTCGAGTGGTTAGTGACCCTGACTGCTAAACCAGAGTTGTGGGTTCAATTCCCACCCAGGACAAATCTTAGTGTGATGAGCATGATCATTTGTTCTGTTTGGGTGTAATTTGTCTATAATATTATGTATTTAGAATTATATTAGTAAGTTTATCAGTTGTCTGGTTGCCATAGTACAGGCTCTGCCTAGTTTGGGATCGGATGACTGTGTGTGAGTTGTCCCAAGATATTATTATATTATGATCCTCAGCGAGATATGGCTTAATCACAAAAGAAACATAATTGAGACGCAAACTTCAAAATTACGATCGGTGTTTCAACGTAAAACTACTTGAGATAAACCAGAGGCAATCAAAAGAAACCATTGTTTTTTCAGAAAGTTCATTACCAAACTAAGAACCACTATGTTGCTACCGCATAGAATAATTAATTTTAGTCGCTAATATTTTGAATCGAAAAATAATTAATTGAACTTAATTGTCATATATTAATTAATAATGTAGGCCAGAGTACCACTGAGTTTTAAAAATTCGAAGAATTACCATAGAACAAAAGTGACTACTTACAGTCCTTGATATGCCTTTGCAGCAAATAAGATTTGAACCACAGTTTAAGTAACTAACAACGTTACAAATGGTAAAAATAATATTCTTTGATTTTTAAAACTTCGCAAAATATCAGTTGAATTCAGACTTCAGTTGACATTGACATTATATTGTCATAATGAAATGACATTTGCATCGTTACATATCGACAAGTCAAAATGGCATGGCAACGACTTGAGTACACACATGCATGATCATGACATAGTTTCATTTTCAACTTTATAATTTTAAAATTAGTTTTAAGATAATTGTTTTGGATTATTATGGTATTCCTGTTATGAAGTGTACAAAATTATACATTAACAAACATTCGTAAGCCAACTTGACTGTGTCAAGTTTGGAGATATCGTACAAAAAGAATTGGTAACAGCAGTGTTGGCAGAAAAAGCTAAAACTCGAAGCTCTCCTGCATCTGAAATCTGAAGAGCGTTACTAATTCGTGCCCCTGACGAAGTATAGCCAGGAAGTTGGGGTTCACCGGTGATTGGATTAAAAGTGCCACATCGAGACTTTGCCAATATGCAAGAAGTTACATTTTTATAAAATCGCACGTTATCTGCATCTAGTGTTATGTTAACACCCGTTCTGGCTTCTCGTGTGCATTGCGTAATCTGAAAATAATGAATAGCACATTTTTTTTTTATCTGAAGAAGATAAAAAAATATACCTACCTAATTAAAAGTATGTCACATGTATAAGTATCATTATTTCGAGCAGTCATCATTACGTACCAAATTAACAGAATTAGCTCTTCTAAGACAACGAACAAAATCACAATATCCCATGAAACATCCGGATGGCTGTACATTTAACGCCGATGTAGACAAAGCCTGTAAAGATAAGAATGAAATTAAACCCATGATGCCCGTTTCCCATCATAACATGACATAGGACGTTGAACAACAATGAGTATTGGCACCATTTGGTTTACCTGTCATCTGCACCTTTTCGTAAAGCAACGAATAGGGGACTTATGACTTGATATTTAACGACCTTGGGATTTTGACCCATTGATTTAAAAAAATAAAACATTTTAATAATCAGACTTTTTTACCATAAGAGCTGTAGCACATGCTGTATATGCGCCTGTAAAGTACTGCACAGCGCAAACACTCAACGCATTTAACTCTTGAGGGCCCTGTAAAATTTTATTGACTCTGTTATTTACGTCTATAAAATATGAAATACATTTTGAAACAATAATACAGACCTCGGCCATCGATGTCACTCGCGAAAAGCAAGTAATGCATGCGTCCCTTAGGGTAACGTTAGTAGGTTGTGCCGTGCTACATACGATATTTAATAAATTCTGCAACTGCTGCCTGTAATCAGATCGTGTGATGAATTGATGATATATAACTGCTAGACCTATTCTGACAATTGTGTCTTTAGTCAGATGAATCAGGGACTAACGACTAATAAACTTACCCGTTTGAAGGACATAAAGCGGCGAGCTTTTGGGTTTTCCATTGCAGAATTTTGTTTTTTACATCACTGAAGTCAAAGCCACCGTTAGTTGTAACTCCAATCTGTTTTAACAATAAGGTGTAAGGTTTTGTAATATTAAGCTAAAGAGTATCTGTTATAGAAACATGGGCTCTAACCTCGCTAAGATTGAGAAAATTCTGGTTCTTCCACAGTAAAATATTTTTTTGGACTTCATTCAAATCAATTAAAGTGCTATTTGACCCCATCTGTGGGACGAATGCAAGTCATCAAACTGTTAGATATCATAACAATTTTAATTTAATTTTTTTATATTATGAATAAAAAAATACTGACGACGAAAACGCACTTACAAAACACATCAACAGAATACCAGATTGTATTCTGATCATTGTTTCCTAATAAAAGATTCTTGGTAAAGGTAGTGGAGTCACATTGAAGAAAATACCACTCAATATACCGCGTCCAACGCCAATGTGACGGTATTTCAATTGATGCACAAATATTTATATACTTTAGGGCTTATTAAAATAATTATGACCCGGCTATAATTTTTCATCATCCTTTCATGTGCAAGTACCGTGAAGCAGCGAAAGTGTTAAACAACAAAAAGATAACATCCATGTGATAAACTGTGAATAAAAGTATTTCGTCCACCAATTTAATTTAGGGTTCACTTGCGTTGCAAGACTTGCGGGCAATATATTGGGACCCCGGGAGAATGGTTCCGGATATACTACACAATGCACAAATATTATAGTGTAGTAAAAAAGGTATCGGTTGATTTAGTCGTCTCATCATTTGTCTCGCCCTTTCTCAACTTTGTTGGGGACCACCACTATCTGACCTCGACAGTTCAAGTGCTGATAACACGATAATAAAGAGAGGAATTTATCAGACGGACTTGCCCACTGGCACCTATGCAGGCCATGTCCGTGAGACTTCGCTATATGGTATAACCTATGTCTACCACCGGCTATAGGTTTTAGTCGATTAAAGGCTTCGTTCGTTGTGGGTTACGTGATTGCGTCCAAAATAATGTACTAAATCTAAATTCCACCGTGAGAAATCCACTTTAGGGAGAAGTTTCATCATTCGTTCTTCAATGACCTCAATTTATAACCTGTAGTGAAAGATGGACGATAATCAATTCTTTCATTCGAATCATTCATTCATTCTTGTGACCGCCGATGCAGCTTGTGACTGACGGCATTGGTTTTTTCTTTAATTTATTTATTTAACTATTAATTTCTTTTATTTTATGATGATTGAAGGACGTGCAAATGTAAGTCAACAAATTACTGTTAGTAAACTGTTTCATCATCGAGTATTTTTTGTGATTATAACAAAATGACAACTTGCTTTCAGGAACTACCCGATTTCCAAGTGTTTCAGACGGTGATAAAATACTGCCTGATCATTATTGTGGTACCTGTGCTTTCATTCTTTACTTCTAAGAGTGTCTTATTCGATGGAATTTTACGACTTGAACCCATTACGAGCAGTGTTTATTCCGCTGTAGTTGCGGTGGTCGTGCTTCATCTGACATTAGGACTTTATATCTTCAAAGCATATACTGACACAGATAAACCCGAAAAACCTGTCAAAAAGGACTAAAACTTTGAATTACTACCTACTATTTTCAATATACCTCATCACAAAATGGACAACTTATATATGAAGGGTGAACTGTTACAAGTTCATACTAAGAACAGTGAAATATACGAAGGCCGGTTTTATGGAATGACTGACGATAAGTCGAAAATTTCTCTTTACAATGTTAAGGATTCTCCCAAAGGAGATCTAAGTGATGGTATTCTTCACTATTATGACTCTGATATACAAGATATTATAAAATTGAAAGAGCCAAATGAACAAAAGCATTTAAAAATATCTGAGAAGGAATGTGAAGAAATTATAAAGACATCTAAGAAGTACATTTACATCAACCAAGTTGATAAGAGTTTCCATGAAGCAGTGGAAGACTTGAACCAGTATAGTTATATTGGTTTGAGTACTGACGGTGCAAGCATGGGGAGGAAGTGTAAAATGCCATTCCTGGTCTTGTCTACACCTCTACAAATCTATATTTTTGACATTAAAGTAATGGAATATCATGCCTTTGATGCTGGGTTGAAGAAACTTTTGGAAAGTGAGACACCTAAGAAGATAATCCATGATTCAAGGAATATTTCAGATTGTTTGTACCATAAGCACAATGTGAAGTTGAATTCAGTATTTGACACTCAGGTAATATATATCATTTACTGAGTAGTAATTAGAACAGATTAGAATATTGTGTTCTTATTTTATGTTTTTATTCTAGGTTGGCGATTTACTCATCACCAGGAATAAGACTGGTCGCCTGCCTGATAAAGTGAAGAGTTTGTCAGAGTGTTTAAACCTTTATCTTGGTTTACAACAATCAGTTGTTGATGACAAAGTAAGATTTTTATTTTACTGTAATGTTTTTTTTTTGGTATGATAATATAGTGTGTTAGCAATTTATACAAGCAAAAGAGCAGAATTGTTCCAACTTATAGTCATATTATGCTGGTACAAGATCAATCAATACATATTTATTGTCTAATAAAAAAAATAATTTTACAGCTTGGAGTACTGGAGTGCACTGAACGTCCATTAGCTGCAAAGATAAAGGACAGCCTCGCTAAGAATATAGCATTCCTGCATCGTCTTTCAGAAACAATAAATGACGAAATGTTGCTACCATTTGTGAGGGGTGTTGAATGCTTCGTAGAAAACATTCGTTCACTGGATGACTTCAAGGCATGGGAACGTTGTGGTATGCAAAATCAGTTACCAAAGGATTTCAAGAGTGCAATTGAGTATTAAATACTGTCTTTGTACATTCCGAAGATAACACAAATAAATTGTAGGGTTCCATTTTTTTTCTTTTCTTGCACATTTAAGTTTCATGCTGAAGTTTGGCTTTAGACTAGTCTCTAAAATACAGTATTAAAAAAATTCGTGTTGTAGAGAAAAATTAGATGTACTAAGTTTTAAAGAGCGTTAAGTAATACTGCTTCATTTAAGTACTAAATACATAAGGCCTATTGTGTTTATGTGCAATATTTAACGCTTACAACAATCAAGTAAATTATAACTGCTTCAGTGTTTAATGTATCTGTGATCATCACTCAACGCAAGTGTGCTTTTATTAAATTGTCATAGATTAGGTTTATTTTTGTATTTATGGGAAAGTATTGATATAAGGTGTCACTTTTGTTTTTATTTCAGTAAATTGTAGTTCTATAACTACTTTCTATTTTTATGTCTAAAAATATGTATTAAGGTCTAATATTATGTAGGTACTATAAATAANCTTTTACTTTCTATTTTTATGTCTAAAAATATGTATTAAGGTCTAATATTATGTAGGTACTATAAATAATGTTTTGAGCATATCTTGTGCTAGAAAGTAAAATAGAATATGGAACTATGTATTTATCTTATGTAAGATTAAGAATATTTTGAGAGAAGGTTTACAGATGGATTAAATGAGGTATGGTTTATGTAAGGATTTGAGTAGATTGTTATTTCATCATTGAAGCTAGCTTTTGTGAAGTTAAAGCCATGCTTTTAAATTTGAATAAAACTTGTATGTGCTTGAAAACTGATGTATTATTTTTCCCATAGAATAAAACACTTAATATTGCAAATAATTGTAATAAACTCTTAACATATTTTTAACAGCATTATAAGTAGTGATATCTAAGCTTCTCTCAAAAAGAGGTTTGGATAAAATGCCAAGCCTTCCATGGATTCGTCTCGGCACGCCATGCCAAGGCGTTCAGTCGTGAATAGGCGCTCGCGTGCTAGAAGGACGGACACATTTGCGATTTGTGACAGCTTCACAGGGGTTAGATAACCATTTTCTTCAAGCTGAAATGATGGAGAAAATAAATTTACAGGTTCTAGATAACACCACATTCCTCCAAAGACAACTTTATTCTAATGTTGTTAGAGGTTGAAGATTAAGAGTTGCCATCACTGTAAATAAAGAGTTTTCTTAATAATAAGGAGCATTACCAATTCACAAGTAGTCTTAGCTACTTCTTCATCTTGGTGACTATTTAGTTGCAGTACACATGCACCACTTGGAAACTTTCTAAGACACATGGGGGCACCAATTGTCTGCAGCAATCTGAAAGAAAAGAAATTAATAATATATGTAAATTTGATGATTTTTAAATATTTTAAATGGTTGCTCTTTAATATTGTTGGGAATTTTATTATTTACAACAGGTGCCATACAATTAAAACTTTTCTTAAACAGCAATGTCTTAAATGCGCCTGTATGTATACAAAGAGTTTTGGTCTGAGATCTCAAACTTAATAAACACCTTAACAATATAGTAGGAAGAGTCTGCCTGCTGAAATATTGGTATTCAGCTGAATCCGGTGCGGCGGGAAGCCGACCGCAATATGTATAGTTTGTAAAAGGCTAGGCAGATCATGATGACTGTTCCTCAGCTGAGCAAAGTCCTTCCAGGAATTCTTTCCGCGCGCCACCTCGTACCTGCCTTCATAGTACGCGTCCAGGTCGTCTAGTCAACTCTTTCTGGGCCTGGTCTCGGCGGCCTTCAGGCACCCATTGTGTGAAGACGTTTGCCCAACAGTCACAGTGCATGCGGCTAACGTGACCCGCCCAATCCCATTTGAGTCCGGCAGCCTTCCTTACCTTCGACCATTATTCCCGTTTCGTAACGCCACGTGGTGTTTTGCTGAAAAAAAAGGACGACGGAAAAATACCGCCGCGAGCAGCCGGGAGGGGACAACAAGCGTGTGAGGCTCTTGGCTCATGGCAACAATAGGATCTCAGCAATGTTTGAGCTTGTAGGTGTCTAGAATAGGCTTTGTTTTATGAATTTCCTACTAAAAAGAGATCAAGGTTATACTCACTTGCAGGCGTTCAAGAGATCTTCAGGGGATATAAGCTCTAAACCTCTGGCTCTGTTTACTCTGCACCATACATCAGCTAATGACATAATTCCGCCACAATCCTGAAAGTAAACAATATTTCAATGATGTACTCAATAGTATGAAATCAGAAGTCTGGTAAAGTACTCTTGAGAATAAAACTATTCCAAAATCTATATAAGTATATCTACACCAAACTTTATTTTTTGTTTTGTGTTAGATTTATTACATTGCCAACCTGCCCCAGCTTCATACTTAGAGCAAATTGTTTACACAAACCATCCTTGTATTCACTCTTTCTATTAGAGAAAACCAAATGGAAATTTGTATGGTTTAGAAAAAAAAACCGGCCAAGTGCGAGTAGGACTTGCGCATGATGAGTTCCGTACCCTTGCCATTATTATAATCCAACATTATGCCGTTAAAAGCGAGCAAAAAAACCTCCTCTTTTACGCCCTTTAATTTTTAAATATAGGTTGTCTTTTTTTTGGCAGATATAGCAATACAAACTCTGTGAGCTTTTCAAGTATCTGTTGCCATTATTAAGATCGAGTTTAAAACGCCTGTTTCTAGTAGGGAAGCCCCTTTAATTTTTAATTTAATTTTATTACATTTTTTTAATGCGGTAACAGAAACAAACACTGAAAATTTCAACTCTCTACATATTACAGCGCATGAGATACANCAAACGTCTTTTATAATGCGCACAGCAAAGGAGTGGAACTCTCTGCCTGCGTCTGTGTTTCCGAACGCATACGACCCTAATCTCTTCAAAATTAGAGTGAACAGGCTTCTTCTGGGTAAGCTCGCTCCATCGTCGACTTTGTCTCTGTCATCTATGACCTAGACTAGAGTCAAGAGCAAACCCATATTAAATTAAAAAAAAAAAAAATACGTGGTGTTTTGCTGAAAAAAAAAAGGACGACGGAAAAATACCGCCGCGAGCAGCCGGGAGGGGAAAACAAGCGTGTGAGGCTCTTGGCTCATGGCAACAATAGGATCTCAGTAATGTTTGAGCTTGTAGGTAGGTGTCAAGAATAGGCTTTGTTTTATGAATTTCCTACTAAAAAGAGATCAAGGTTATACTCACTTGCAGGCATTCAAGAGATCTTCAGGGGATATAAGCTCTAAACCTCTGGCTCTGTTTACTCTGCACCATACATCAGCTAATGACATAATTCCGCCACAATCCTGAAAGTAAACAATATTTCAATAATGTAATAGTATGAAATCAGAAGTCTGGTAAAATACTCTATACTGAGAATAAAACTATTCCAAAATCTATATAAGTATATCTACACAAAACTTTATTTTTTGTTTTGTGTTAGATTTATTACATTGCCAACCTGCCCCAGCTTCATACTTAGAGCAAATTGTTTACACAAACCATCCTTGTATTCACTCTTTCTATTAGAGAAAACCAAATGGAAATTTGTATGGTTTAGAAAAAAAAACCGGCCAAGTGCGAGTAGGACTTGCGCATGATGAGTTCCTTACCCTTGCCATTATTATAATCCACCATTATGCCATTAAAAGCGAGCAAAAAAACCTCTTTTACGCCCTTTAATTTTTAAATATAGGTTGTCTTTTTTTGGCAGATATAGTAATCCAAACTCTGTGAGCTTTTCAAGTATCTGTTGCCATTATTAAGATCGAGTTTAAAACGCCTGTTTCNGTACCCTTGCCATTATTATAATCCAACATTATGCCGTTAAAAGCGAGCAAAAAAACCTCCTCTTTTACGCCCTTTAATTTTTAAATATAGGTTGTCTTTTTTTTGGCAGATATAGCAATACAAACTCTGTGAGCTTTTCAAGTATCTGTTGCCATTATTAAGATCGAGTTTAAAACGCCTGTTTCTAGTAGGGAAGCCCCTTTAATTTTTAATTTAATTTTATTACATTTTTTTAATGCGGCAACAGAAACAAACAGTGAGGCTTAGTTATAGAGTCCCGTTGGTGACTGTAGTCATAGTCTTTAAGTCAAGAGTGAATAGGTTACTTCTAGGCAACATGAGGGTGACATAGTGGTCAAAGGCGTTCCTATCAGTAGTAAAAAAAAACCCTTTTGGTACAAAACCCTAAAAAGNTAACAGAAACAAACACTGAAAATTTCAACTCTCTACATATTACAGCGCATGAGATACAGCCCGCTGACAGACAGACAGACAGTGAGGCTTAGTTATAGAGTCCCGTTGGTGACTGTAGTCGTAGTCTTTAAGTCAAGAGTGAATAGGTTACTTCTAGGCAACATGAGGGTGAAATAGTGGTCAAAGGCGTTCCTATCAGTAGTAAAAAAAAACCCTTTTGGTACAAAACCCTAAAAAGTAAGCAGGGAAACATACTGAGGCAGATAGCAACTATGTTCTATGAAAATGAGAGAAGATGCAAACTTACCATAAGTACTGCAATCATCATATCAGAAATCTGTTGAGCAAGCCCCAAATAATAGTCTGAGTCAGATCTGAATGCATCTCTGGTGACTGGGTCATCAATACCTAAGCTCATGAGGTAGGCTTTAAATCTGACTGTGTCATCTTCAGAAATATCACCTTGTTTATCCTGAAATATATCAATGTTTTGAGTTAGTGATTATAGTTAAAGAATAAAGCAAAGATTTTATACACTTACATACCCTAATCTTAGTAGAAATGTTTTTAGAAATGGCAACCATATCTTTAGCTTTTTCCATTAGTTTTCTTAAATCTTGAAATGCTACAGAAATGCTTTGATCAGTTGCTCTATGTTGTTCTTCTATACTTCTCTCTATGCCAACTATTCCGGAACGAATTTTTGAATTGACAGGAGTGACTGAAGGTTTGGGTGTTGCATTTGGGCTAGCTGCACTTATTGGTGAAGCAATAGTAGTTGATCTTTCCCAAGCTTTGGCAGTGACAGCATCAGTCAGGGCCCTATAGAAAACTTGGTCAATTCCATCCTTAAAGGAAAACTTAACAAAATGGAATGGACTGGCTACTGCTGGTCCTGGCCTTTTACCTGTAATCAGTTTATTTATTAAGGTATTGTGTAGGTGTAGCAGCATCCAAGTAGCCTAAATGTAGATAATAAAGTGATAAGAGGCTTGGAAACATGCTGGTCCTGCTCCATAGGACGATCTAGGGTGTAGTAGACAGGTTAGATAGACAGGCAAATCAAACTTGTTGATTTATTTACTATATATATATACTGGTGTACTTTCTGTTTTTTTTTTAATATGTAATTTAACTCAAACACTGATCCATTGTTGTTAATTATATTGTAAATTATGTGAGTACCATGTCCCTGGCTAGCAACCTTAATTTTATCTCTGCTGCTGTATTGCTTTGTTGTACCTATTAGTTTATAAGTGTGTGCTGTATATTAGTGTAATGTTGCGTGCATTGTGCTAATATAATAATTGTAAAACTTATATTTGAAAAGATTAACTATGGAGTTTCTTTTCCGTTCTTCTCCATGAAACTACTTTTTGCGAATGGACAACTAGAGTCACTAATATTTTAATTTAAAACTGTAAATTTGACATTCAAAAGTGCCTTTTAAAGGTCTAGTTGAAATAAATGAATTGACTTCGACTTTTTGACTTTGGAGGCATTCTGATGACTCAAATTGAAGCTATTATAACAAATTGACAAATTCAAGACAAATTGATTTTGATAGAAAATATTTTTCAGTATAACTAATCACAGCAAAGAATCTTAGAAAATTGCTTAATTATTTACCTGGTAATGCTGGTCCCAGATGTAATAAAATTCTTTTAGGCCCGCCCAGACCAAATACTCCACCACTTTCTTCTTCAATACAGAACACATAGTATAAATGTAATGAGAGGCATACAAGACCCTTGGGTATGTCTCCTGGCTTTCCCCATAAGATTCTGTGTGTGGTTAGCACTACTTCTCCATCAGTGAACTGAGTCTAAAACAAAATAAGTATGTTATAATAAGTGCAAAACACATAGCAAAGACATAGGCATAAGGAATATTCTATTTATCTACATTTTGTTTTAAAGTTGTGGTAGGAAAATACGGATTTGGTTACTTTATTGACCTTTGGGTTACTGCAATAAGAGTTTTTTCTACATTGTCGGTGTTTTAGAAATGTATTGTATCACTAAAAAACTAGAATATTACGAAAGATCTAAGTAATGAGCCCCAAAAGTTCAAAATAAACAACCTTATCATCACCATCGTATATCTTCACACTTCTATCGCGTTTGAGATAACTTTCACCTTCAAATAGGCGAGCTTCAATATATTCAAATCTATCCATCGCACAATTTCATTTATAGTTGTTATACAATATTTAGAAAAACAATTTGTTTTTTTTTGACGATGAATAATACTTTGACAGGAATATATTCATATGATTGTCAATGTCAGACACAGTATTCATCTGGCTACTGAGGCCTTTAAGGTTCATCTATAGAGTCATTTGAGGGCGATGCGTATAACTTTTGTTAAACTTTGTTTTGGATTAGAATGCACACATTCTAATGATGACTGGAGTATTTGGGAGCAAATATATCGAGTCAGTTAGCATGCATCGCTGAGGTCAGTCAATAATACAATTTTGTAGCTCTACTTTACTGAGATCGCGCTTGTTCCAATGATTCCACATATGGTCCAGTTGCGTAGACACCAGAGATACAAAACTACACCAATTTTACACTTCGAATCAAATCTATAAATTAAGTTGGAATCTCTGAAATGGCACCCGAGTTTTTTCAAATTGCAAATAAATATGATTACTAGCCCGCGACTTCGTACGCGCGTATCCCGTTTTTTCCGTTCCCGTAGGAATTTCCCGTTACCGTATAGCATTCCTCGTGAATGTGGGTATCATATACAAAAATAATTTTCCAAATACGACTATGGTAGTTCCAGAGATTAGCGCGTTCAAACAAACAATCTTTCCAGCTTAAATCAACAAATATATTTAGAAGACTGTGAGCACAAGGGCTCCACGACCGGAGGGTTTACACCACAAATGGGTCGAAAATATAGTTACCAATAAGGCTATTATTTATAAGACGATTGAGGTTTTCTGCAGCCGTAGCAGCAGCGCCAGCACAACACGATGAACTAGGGATAGGGATGGCGCAGATTGCGTCTCACACTAAAGGACTACCCATCTTTCATGAAAACAAAAATATGCCAACCAGTGACAAGAGTTTGTCGGAAATTGTCATTTCAATTAGCGTGTCGAGTAAAACGGCCTGCACTGCGGTTACAAGAAAGACCGTGGTGCCCGAGGCTGTTGACAACTTCACCACAGTGACAGCGATGAGGAGAACAACAGGGGGCTCCTAAACGTACTGAAGCAGCGAGGCAAAAAGTGGTGTCGTCGAACAAACTTCCAAGATTCGACAGCGATATTGCATGAAGTCAAAGACCCGACTCCCATTATTGTCAGTAGTAATCAGTAAGATGTTGAACTATTCTGCAGAGCGGCTCGCCCCACCGCCTCTGGGAAGATGGTTTGTCAGGTTGGTTAGTATTCCAAGCGAGTTTCCTGACATCTAGATAGCATTGGTGAAGCACGGCACATCAAAATCAACCAGTGTAAACTGATACTACAAATTTTGCGGAATAAAATTGCGAATTAAAAAAACTGCAGCTAAGCTTCTTGCCAAAAAACTCGCGTCAGATTCAGTCATTGTTCTTCTTTGTGGCACCACTACACTACAGACCGAAACCAAAATGCCTAACCATATTTTTAGAAAGTATGTTTGTTTTTTTTGTTTGGCCGATCTCTATTTATGTCACACTTGTCACAGTGACATTGTCACTTTTTGTGAGTTGAAAATGTCAAAATTGTGTTCCAGACTGTTAACTAAAATAATAAAGTAGTCCTCAACAGACGAAAGAAAAAAGTGATGGAGTACGGGATTGACGCGAGAGCAAAAGGGATGCAGTGATCTGCATGCTTTTAACAATTAGATTTTTACTGTCTGTCATGTCATATAACCTCCAATTGGCAATGTGTAAAATTACTTGCTTGCTTGCTATTTGCTGATTGTAAAATGAAAGGCATGAAACCAAGAGCCGACAGCCTGTAATTATTTCTTAGCAACGAGCACTTTTATTTGAAAGCCTTGAGTGGATAGACCTTTTGGATACATTTTAAGTTCAAGTTTAAACTATGGCAGAGACCCAGGAAGCTATTCTTTTAAAAATTAAAGAACAAGGTGATCTTGTGAGGAAATTAAAAGCTGCGAAGGAATCAAGTGAAAAGGCAAGTTTTATTCTAAAAATTTAAGTAGGTGTGCTTACCATATTGATGAATTGTTTTGATATTGCATCATGCTGTCAAGTAAATGCGGATTTGTTTGAATTGTAGGCTAAGAAGAATAATTTACAATACGATTTACCAGAAATTGATAAACATTTAAGTCAGTACAGTTATGTTTGTGGGTATAATCCCAGTGGCTGTGATATAGAATTGAAGAATGGTTTAGGAAAGAATATAGATTTTAAAAAATACAAGTACATCAAGAGGTGGTGGTACCATATGGGGAGTTTCAGTGACTCTGAAGTATCATTGTTGCCTAAATTGAATCCTCCCAAAGTGTTGCAAAAAGTGAAAGATGGCCTCACACCACTTGACCAGCAGGTGTGTGGATGAGTTCTTATACTGTTGTAGATTATGATGCTTTGTTTGTACATAAGCATGATTGTATGATTTGGTTTTTGGTACACCCCTCCTTGAATAGAATGTTGTTGAATCTCCACATATGTTTGTTTCGTCACCACAACCTCTTTCAAAGAAATTCTTCATTTTACCACTGATAAAATCTAAATCAACTCTTTTAAATTGTTCATAATGTATGACACAAAATTGTTTTCTTTTTCCGGTCATAACATAGTAAAGCTGTGGTGACGAGATATCATATTGTTTGAAATTGTGGAGAGATAAAACTAGTGAAGCATGTCGTACAAAGCGTTGAGGTTTTTAAAGAGCCGCACAAGTCTGATGCAGTTACACAACTCAGTACTCAGCACTAATTTCACAAAATGTGTTGCAACATCATCTCTGTGCAAGGTATTGGTGGCCTACTTAATGCTTTCTTATTTTATTTGAGCAATTAGCTTCTTATTGTTTATTATAATTCAGTCTATTTTTCGCTATGACCAATTTTGCAGAACTTTGTTTCCTTAGCTGTAGTGTAGATGAATGCTTTTGAGTGCATATTGAATTGGAACAATTTTTCATTTAACTTCTGCAAAATAGATTTTTAAAAATTCCCAAAGAAATATCAATAGGTACTTCATTTAAATACCATTTCCATATTGTAAAATATTACACTTAATTCCTGGCCCATGTATTAATTATCCTACCTACTACATCATTTCTTTGCCTTTCTAGATTCAAGAGGAGGTAGCAAAGTTATTGTCACTGAAAGCACAGCTAGCTCCTGAAGATGCTGCTCCTCAGAAGTTCACCCTCAAAACTCCGAAGGGTACGAGGGACTACAACCCACAACAGATGAGCATAAGGAATGGTGTTCTACAGAAAATTATTGCAGTGTTCAAGAGACACGGAGCTGAGTGTATTGACACACCTGTGTTTGAATTGAAGGTTAACATTATTTCTCATCTATAAAATTACTAATCTAGTAATAGTAAAACAATGATTGCTTACTGAATCAATCTCACTCTTCACTCTCCTTTCATTGGACTAGCTTATCATAATTGTACAGATAGCAGTATAACTTGCAACAAAATAGTGTTTTAATACCACTGTATTATCTTGAATGCTATTATGTGATTGCAACTTTGTTTTGCTGTGATGCTTACGTACCTATATGTATTAACTAGCTCCATCCGCGTAAATGTCGGAAATTTACGCGGTATTTTATGTGTTATTCTAAACTATAGTCTACCTCTGTGCCAAATTGCATCAAGATCCGTTCAGCCGTTCTGACGTGAAAGAGAGTAACAAAAATCCTTATGTTTGTTTAACATAAGGATTTTTGTTACTCTTTCACGTCAGAACGGCCATGCATCCATTCTCACAAACTTTCGCATTTATAATATCAGAAGAAGTTAAATTCTCAATTTTCCTTTTCTCCAATTCTAGGAAGTATTAACTGGCAAATATGGAGAGGACTCCAAACTGATCTATGACTTGAAAGACCAAGGAGGCGAGATTCTCTCTCTGAGGTACGACCTGACTGTCCCACTGGCGCGGTACTTAGCCATGAACAAGATTAACACCCTGAAGAGATACCACATTGCTAAGGTGTACCGGCGCGATAACCCAGCGATGACGAGGGGCCGATACCGGGAGTTCTATCAATGTGTAAGTTTTAATTGATAAATCTTGCTTTTTCTCAACACTACAAACTTATGCAAGTTTTCACCAAATGACGTCGAATCAAACTTAATGACGTTCGCGAATGATTCTTCGTGTCTAAATGCCTAAATAAAAGCGCGCTGTTTTGCAAAGCGCAAAAATGAGAGACAAAGCTTACCATTATGTTTTGTGCTAGTTCTTTTGAATCAATTGTGTTTTAAGCTATCGAAATTATAACAACAAAACAAAATACTTGAATGGTTATTTTAATACAGTGTTTTCCCTCTCAATAATAAGTCTTCTGAGTACATTTAAAAAAATTTCGACAGCCCATTCTAATGTTCAAATGGATTTTTCAGGATTTTGACATCGCAGGCCAGTACGACCAGATGGTGCCGGACGCAGAATGCCTGAAGGTGGTCACTGAGATACTGGATGAACTTGAGATTGGCACGTATGTGTTGAAGGTCAACCACCGTCGGCTTCTCGACGGCATGTTTGAAGCTTGCGGCGTCCCTGATGAAAAGTTTAGGTCCACTTGCTCCACTGTTGATAAGTTAGACAAGGTAATTCAAAATAAATAAAATAAAAGCCAATAGCTTTGTCCGAGTGAAAGCCGAAAATTATTCTATGGCATCATAGCATAGGTACTACCAGGATTAAAAAATTGAGAGACTTGTTTTATGAAATATTTATTAAATGGATATGTCACCGGAAAATTGCAGACTCCGTAAGATTGTAATAAATCTTTATTAGATTATAATTTCTTGATATATTATGAAAAAATCGTTTTGTATACAATATATCCGTGTCTTATTATGAAAAATTGGTTTATAATTTCACGCGATATTTTACAATCTGCAAGTTAGCAATTTTCCGGTGTAGGTACGCGAATAAAAATCTATTGCTTCAATAGATTTTTGTTTACTTAGTACATAGGTGTTGAACTTCTTTTGAACCAAACCGTACACGTTAATTTTTCATGTATAATTTGTTTTATCCTACAGTCTCCATGGACGGAAGTGCGAACAGAAATGATTAACGAGAAAGGAATATCTCCTGACGCCGCCGACCGTATTGGGGAGTACGTCCGACTGAATGGTGGCGTCGAGTTAGCCGATAAACTGCTCAGAGACGAAAATCTATCCAAGACTAAAGCGGCCGTTGAAGGCTTACTGGGAATTAAACTGCTGTTGGAGTACTGTAAACTCTTTGGTATACAGGATAAGATCCTGTTTGATTTGAGTCTTGCCAGAGGTCTTGATTATTATACGGGAGTTATTTATGAAGCTGTGTTGACACGTAAGTAGAATATATTTTTACTTTATACTTAAGACCCAGTGTAGTGTATTGTCAATGTATGGTATGTATTTTATTATGTATAATTAATATTACTTCTTTCGTCAGTCTATCTGTCACCGGAAAATGGCAAACGCCGTAAGATTGTAAAATATCGCGTGAAATTGTTAACTATTTTTTCTAAATAAGACACGAATATATTGGAAAGTATTGAATCTGGATGGGATTTATTGTATACGAAATGATTTTTTCATAATATATAAAAATTGTAATCTAATGAAGATTATTACGGTCTTGTACAATTTTCCGGTGACATATCCAAAGGTTGTCTGTAAAAGATTGCCATGTGCTGTGCGTTAAGACCATTGTGCACTTGTAGTTATAAACGTTAATCCTGTGCTTGTTATGAAGTGTACAATAAAGTATATAATAAATAAATAAACTATATGGTACATGCAGATCCTGCCAAGTCCGTGTATGTTAAGTTGTACACAAACACAGTGTAACTCTGGTAGACATGTGAAACTAGTTAGTGTGTTATTTCTGAGGGGACTGTCAACATGTTAATTAAGATTTATGGTGATAATAAAAGATGAAATTGAAAAATGAAATAAACCTAGGAAAAAAACCTGTAACAAAACACAATTTATATGGATGCATTGAATCAGTACTTCAGAGCTGATGTTCTTCATAATCACCTCTGTTTTAGAAATTAGCTCTTATTTATGTCTCATTATTTTAGCCAGGCAATCATTTTAATTAGTAATAATTGCTTGTACGAAATTGATTTAATCAACATACCTTGGTTTATCCAATTACATTGATTGTCTACTTATTATTGAGAGCAGATTGTGCGTTTCCTTTCAGAGCCAAATAAAAACGGCAATGAAGACCAAACTGTCGGATCGATCGCGGGCGGCGGACGATACGATAACCTTGTTGGCATGTTCGACTCGAAAAATAAACAGGTAAGGTTCATGCTTTGTAAGGAGTATGATTATTATGTAGGTCGTTTAATTAGTTTCTTTATAATGCTTTTAACCTTTTGAACGCCACTGTCACGTATAGGTGACAAGCAAGCGCGTGCTCTGTACGCCAAACGTCACAAATACGTGACAAAAAGTACGGTAAATTTGTGGCTTGGCGTCGGGGGCACGCCGATGCGTTTATGTTCTGGCGTTCAAAAGGTTAAGAAAAGAGAATGGAGTCAGTGATAGTATGACGGGTGATAATCCAGAATTAAGGAAGAAAACGTCTGGCGCCGATCCTAAGTAACACTAACAAGGAGGGTAGAAAGATGATGATGATAATGCCTTTAAGATCAAGATCTTTGATAGTCGTTGTGGTTGTTGTAGAAGCCATTATATCTGACACCATTCTCGGATCGTGATATCCAGTTTCTGGGTTATGCAGGTCAGATAGGAACACGCTTCATTTAAAATACTGGTATTCATCTGCGCCAGGTTACAAAAAAAAAAAAACATCATCTTCCTGCCCTTATCCCATGTTATTTGAGGTCTGCACAACACGTTTTTTTCTTTCATTTGTCCCGTCAGCCATAACGCTATCACTAACTCCCTTTTCTTTCATATCATTCCTAACACAATCCATTCATCATTTCTTTGGCCTCCCTCTCCCTGTCCATCCATCCACATTTATATTCATAACTCTTTTAGTTACATGCATTTCATCCCTCCTCTTCACATGGCCATACCAAGCTAAGCGGTTCCCTTTCAACTTTTCCGTCACTGGCGCCACTTTTAAACTACCTCTAATGTACTCATTCATCACTTTATCCATTCCCGATACTCCACGCATCCATCTCAACATTCTCATCTCCGCTACATGCAATCTAACTTGGCAATAAGAAAAGCATAAATCGTCGCTCGCATGACTAAAAGTCCTACCTCATTTTTTAGCTGATTTGAGTTAGGACATATCTTTTAGTCATATGAGCAACGAAATAAATTTTGAAAAGGGTTTTTTTTCTCGTATAATATGACGCATTTATATATAATAAAACCAACGGGGAAAAATATCAGTCACATTCGCGTTAAACTCGCAAGACTCATGTGCGAGACAGAACAAACTCTCTTGCCCTGTGGGTTAAGTTCTAAAAATTAAAAGATTCACAACAAATTTTCATATCCATAGCTGGAGAGGAAATAAAATGCCATGTTTCGTTCGCTCTTAGTAACAAGATTTAGTAATATGCGCAAAAATCAGTGTAATTAGGTATTAATTAATTGCATAGTTATTGAGGCGTGCCAAACGTTTAGTTCTACATAATGAATTGCGGCCGCAACCGGCTTAGTAGGACATGCTTATAAAATTACCCGCAAATGGACGTTGCTATTTTCGATATAAGTGTTCTTCCGTAACTGCTAAGTATGACGATAAAAAAAAAACAATACTTTTATTCATCGCTGACTGTAAGACACCCAAAATATTGGCCCCTTGCAACCCTAGGTTCAGCAAAGTGTTAAACTAGGTTCATATAATTCTGAAACCTCACTTGCTTATTTGTGCAAATATTCGACTTTCGATTTGTTAAAAAATTAACTTTATCTCGACGATTTTAGGGTATATTTTCTATTATCTAAGTAACGCGAATATTTTGACAAATACATACACCACTTGAAGTGACACCAGTACTTTGTCTGGTTGTGCCGTGGCGCAGGATACACCAATCAAACGAATATTTTCAAGCATACGTCATATCAAAACGAGTTTTGTAACCAGTCTGCGTCAGAAAGCGCCACGACAAGACAACACAATAATGTGAACCCGGCTATATTTTGAGTTAGAGTGAGTGTATAACATTCACCTCTACCCACCCCTTCGAGGAATGCAGGCGTGATGTCATGTATCGTATCATAATAAGTATGCTAATTTATCGGCTATCGTCAAATATATTTTAAACTAGCTTTTACCCGCGATTTCGTCCGCATTGAAAAGTTACTTGGGGCAGACATTTTTATTTTAAGATTATGAAGTTTAGTAAAGTTTCAGTCAATGAACTACTGAACAGAGAAAGAAAAGGTAGATAATTTAAGAAATGTTCGACGTGATTCTCTAAATTGGCATAACTTTATTATTTATGAACCGATTGACATGAAATAAACACTAAATGTTAAGTGAAGCATACCACAATGTATTAGTGAAAAGCGTGCACATACGCACAGACAAACAGACACAAAATCTAACTATATTTGTTTTGGGTGCTATTTGCGTTGATAAAGGTCCCAGTAATATTTTTTCTCATATATCTTCCATGAAGGTACAGACAGCGATCCGTTACATTTTTATTATATGTATATATCTATACATATTTAGTATGGGATATGCGCGTACAAAGTCACGAGCAAAAGCTAGTAATATATACATTTCCCCACGACACCATTACGACCTCCACACCACACCATAACGACCTCCACACCATATAACAATTAATTTTATAAGAATTTTAAATTTTCTCCATTTTATTTTTTAGTTTTTTATTTTGTACCTTACTGCTTCAGGAGGGTATTGTTTTTGTTATTGTAGTTTGTTTGCTGGTGCTGGTAATCTGTGTTACAGGATTTCCTAGTGCAGATACCAGTCTCCCACAAAGGAATATTTCTATCTATTTATATAATGTTAGTTGTAAGGCACCTTTGTGGAAGAGAAAATAAAAATGTTTATTATTATTATTTAATATTAACATAAGTATAATTAAAAATTCCAGGTGCAGTGCGTAGGCGTCAGTATCGGTGTCGAGCGCATATTCTCCGTGCTCGAAGCCAAGTTGGCCGCAGGTGAAATCAGCGTGCGGACCAATGACGTCGATGTGTACGTTGCGTCCGCACAGAAGAACTTCCTCGAAGAGCGTATGAAGATCTGTGCTGAGTTGTGGAATGCTGGTATTAAGGTAAATATATCACAAAGCACTTGTTTGAATATCAGAATGTACAGCATGGCACAATAAATCCCCTATTTAATCAAAAAATCTACAAGGTATGGGTCAGAATTTCTAGATAATAACCTGAGCGTTAGAGCGTTGACGCAATCGCATTGCATCCGATTGGATTTTGAACAGAAAATTCTTTATCGAGATAATTATGAGTTCTATTATAAACGAAATTTAAAGAAGGAGGAATGAAATACCGTCCGAAGTAGTACTGACATTTATTTGATTAGGATGCAGTGCGCAAACGGTCCCATACATTTTCCTAATAAGCCCCCCGGTCCTGAAAAGAAGCAAAGTTTCTGTTAATTTTAAAACTATTCTCACACATTTTCCAGACTGAGCAATCATACAAGATGAACCCTAAAATGCTGAACCAGCTCCAACACTGCGAAGAGAACGGCATTCCCCTTGCCGTGGTACTCGGCGAGTCAGAACTCAAACGTGGAGTCGTGAAAGTGAGGAACATCACCACGAGACAAGAAGAAGAAGTGGCCAGAGACAACCTCGTCGAAGAACTTAAGACTAGGATTGCAGCGTTGAGCGTTAAAGACGTTAATGGCACAGCGTAGTATCGGTGACGTCACGTTTTACAGTTCATTTTAAATTATTCCTAAAGGAGACCACACACTATGCTAACGGAACGGACACTGCGTCTTTCTTGTGTAAACAATACTGATGCTCTCGGAAAATGGATGGGTCGTACTGTCAGTATAGTGTGTAGAATCCTTGATACACACTTGATACGTGTCCCAGTTTTGTATTTTTAGTGACCTGCCTCATAATAAGTTTAAAAAGAAATAAATTCTGGGTAAGCTCGCTCCATCGTCGACTTTGTCTCTGTCATCTATGACCTAGACCTAGAGTCAAGAGCAAACCCATATTAAATAAGAAAATAAAAATTACTGGTTTCAATTTCAAATCTTTGGTAAACAGGATTCACTTTCCGAAAATGCAATAATTATAATTTGTAAAGTTGCATGTTTTCTTCAGATTCATTGCATTTTATATTTGAAATTATAACTGTTTGATTCGTAATTTGAATAGGTTAAAAATCCTTGTCATTAGGTATTGTTACAAAGTGGTCTTTTTTATTTGGTTCCAATAATAATAACTCAGGGCTAATGTAGTACTTTCTTAATTCATATTAAATTATTTCCTTCATAGTTAAGCATTTAAGAGACTGGTTCGTCACAATTTAAATAAAGAAATGAAGGTTATTGTCACATGTTTTAGGCATAGCAACTTAAAAAAACAAATAGCTACTTTGTAAGTATATCTGTCACCGGAAAATTTCAAACGCCGTAAGATTAAGAACTATTTTTTCTAAATAAGACCCGGATATTTTGGAAACTATTGAATTTGGATAGAATGTATTTTATACAAAACGATTTTTTCATAATATATCCAGAAATAATAATCTAATTAAGATTTATTACAATCTTACGGAGTCTGCAATTTTCCGGTGATATATCCATTAAATAAATATTTCATGAAACAAGTCTCTCAATTGAAATGCTCAATTGCAATCTTATCTGTCATACATACAAATGGATAAGAAAGAAATAACATAGTTTAACATTAAATAGTATAAATTTAACATTATATACTACAAAGTATTTCATATTTTTCTAAAATCTGATGGTATTAACCTATTTATTTGAATGTGTAACATTATTTAAGCTTCTAGCTATGTTTTAAGAACACCTTCCTTGTTTAGTAACTTATTATAGATTTACAAAATCTTAAGGTAACAACAATAAATAGGAATACGCATTAATCCATTACAGTTTTTCTTTGTATATGTGTGAGCTAAAATATTGGTATAAATAAATTGGATAAGAAATAATAAATTGTTTATAATTTTTATTAAAATATTACTACGAAATTTATAAGTCAACTATTGAACAACGAAAGCTGTTGCTTTGCTGCAGTCGCGGCTTACCGTTCCCCATGCTGCAACAATCTGACACGATCGTTTTACATGAAAATTATGGCCAAGTACGAATCGAACTCGCTCATGAAGGGTTCCGTAACAACCAAAAACACCACGTTTGATTTAGATCAACCAGCATTTTTTGTTACAGTGGTAATAGAAAAACACAAAAAAAACAGTCTAACTATAAAGATTCATGTCAAATTGCCTACTGACGCACAGACAGACGTACGGAACTACGGACGGACAACGGAGGCTTTAGTAATTTAGTAGAACAGTTATATTCCATTGGTTACCCTTGGGGTGCGGACAGTGCCGGATTAAGCCAGTGCGGNAGTCTAACTATAAAGATTCATGTCAAATTGCCTACTGACGCACAGACAGACGTACGGAACTACGGACGGACAACGGAGGCTTTAGTAGAACAGTTATATTCCATTGGTTACCCTTGGGGTGCGGACAGTGCCGGATTAAGCCAGTGCGGGGCCTGTAGCAAATTTTGCTAAGGGGCCTCCAAAACTTGGCTTCATTAGGACTCATTATCCCATTAGATAAATTGAATACCAGGTGATGAATCTCTTGCTAAGAATAAATTGTATTCACCGTGAACATATTTTAAGTAAGAGAGTCGTCAGATTTGGGCCTTCTATTTCTTTGTCATGTTTCCCTATTTGAGTATGGACCGGACCCAGGGCTTATTTGCGCAAAGTATGAGCCATACCATTAATAAATAAACAAAATTAAAAACATACAGATTGTGAAATATGCGTCACATCTCCGCAAAAGGGGCTATGGCTCAGTATGGTAGGAATAAAAACTCATGTGTGAGACAGAGCCATATATATAATGGCGCTGATTTTCAGCGACATATTTTTGTAAATTCAAGCGCGAGGCCCCCCAATGCGCNTGTTTCCCTATTTGAGTATGGACCGGACTCAGGGCTTATTTGCGCAAAGTATGAGCCATACCATTAATAAATAAACAAAATTAAATACATACAGATTGTGAAATATGCGTCACATCTCCGCAAAAGGGGCTATGGCTCAGTATGGTAGGAATAAAAACTCGTGTGTGAGACAGAGCCATATAATGGCGCTGATTTTCAGCGACATATTTTTGTAAATTCAAGCGCGAGGCCCCCCAATGCGCGGGGCCCGTAGCATTTGCTACTCTTGCTATATGGCACTGGGTGCGGAACCCTAATTACCGACATAGCTGTATGAACGAGGCGAAATCCACTGCAGAACAACTTATTGCTAAAACCCAAAGCCATTGCAACGCAAAGCAAAAGTAAAGTAGCAATAAGCCAGGCCTTGTCTGTCAAAGTAGGTACCTACTGCTGGCCTTAAAGTTGGGTCCTTGAAACAAATTAGTGTTGCAGTGGCCTCAGCCAGGATGAACTCAATGATAACTAATCCATATTAATACTATAGATTCGAAAGTANACTGGGTGCGGAACCCTAATTACCGACATAGCTGTATGAACGAGGCGAAATCCTCTGCAGAACAACTTATTGCTAAAACCCAAAGCCATTGCAACGTAAAGCATAAGTAAAGTAGCAATAAGCCAGGCCTTGTCTGTCAAAGTAGGTACCTACTGCTGGCCTTAAAGTTGGGTCCTTGAAATAAATTAGTGTTGTAGTGGCCTCAGCCAGGATGAACTCAATGATAACTAATCCATATTAATACTATAGATTCGAAAGTAGCTCTGCATCTGTCTGTCTGTTTGTAACGTTTTTATGCTTCAGACGCAAAACCGATCTTAACAAAGATATACTTAGTCTACTCTAGCCCCTTGAGAAGGTCCAGGGTACTTTAAATCAACATAAACGGAAGCAATTTGTCGGGGTACTTACCTACGGTATTTCAAGCCAACCTCAACAAAAATCCTCGTTCGTTTATCCTTACCTATAGAAAACTTAAATGGCTCCTCAGGGTATTTAGGTACTTATAATTAATCTTTTTGGATAAAGTTCCTATAGAAAAAGATTAATTCACACACACAGAGTTTGGTATGTAGGTACATAGACTAATATAAGTATGTAGGTACCTACCTAAGTTGAAAATTGATTTATTGCTGGTGTAACATGAAGATTTGAATCAAATGCGTGTCCCTTAACTCTCTAGAACAAATATTCTTATATATAGGTAATAGGTATATTGTTGTCCAAATGCACTTAAACTAACTTAAGATTATTCAAGATTTTAGTGGCGATGTGCACGATTTTGTTGCGAGTAATTATTTCATACAAATATAATAAAAAGCGGAAAAAAACACGTAACAAAAGTAACTAGGCAATAATTCAATGACCTTCTAGTCAACGTCCCGTTTGGACTCCATTGACCTCGATCAGCTTGTCCTACAGAACGTCCGCGTACTTCTGGCTCCATAATGTCATGTCATGGACGCGCCAGCAGTAGCTCGCTCATTGTTCCCACAACAACTTCTGTGGTTCCTGTCATTGTGCCCTGATCCGCCGTGAAGTCCAACACGATTTTCATCGATATAAAACTCTTTATACCATTCAAATCCCGCCTATTATAAGTAATACCGTTTTACTGACAACATCTAACGTTAACCGAGAGATGAAATGGTGCCCCGGTACAAATATTGGTTTAGTTTGTCAGTTTGTGTGCTACTATTAGTTTCGACTATCAGTGGATCAGCGATAAAAGATGCTTTGGAAGAACATTTGAAGGATATCGCCCATGATGAAGGCAAGGAGTCGGTCAGACAGGATAAGCAGAAAGGTGAAAAAATTCACCAAGAAGAGAGCCAACTTAATGACAACCACAAGAACCAATATTCAAAAGCTAATGATGAAGCAAAATATTTGAAGAAAGAGCATGATTCTAAATCAGTATCTGACAGCGATGCTTATAAAGGGTACAACAGCAAACAAGACAAAGCTGAGGACAGCGAAGCGACCGGTTTCAAGAGAGGCCACAAGAAAGGACACCATAAACAAGGATTCCAAAATTCATATCATAAAGATGAGTCATCCAATAAAAGCACGTTTTTCGATGATTTCAATGATGAAGGCGATCGAGCTGGGTATAATAGCAGACTGAACTCACACGACAACCAGGGAGGTAGGAGCTACCACGGATCTCACAATAACGGTCAAGAATATATAAAAGACAACTACAACGGCGGAGGCTATAACAGATACGGTGATACTGGAGTGAAGCAACATGGCCATCAAGATTATGGTAAGAAATATTACTTAGATGACCATTTGAATCACAATAAGTATCGCAACACACATAAAAACAACGCCAGAGACCACATTCATGATCGTCATGAGTATCGAGCTCCTGAAGTGCTTCGTGATCCTGGGTGGGATTGGCAGAGATGGGAGGATAAAAGAGGAGGAGGTTGGGATCGCCCCGGATGGCAAAGAGACCCTGGCTGGGAGAGAGATCCCGGATGGGAGAGAGATCCAGGTTGGCAGAGAGACCAGGGTTGGCAGAGAGATCAGGGTTGGGAGAGAGATCCCGGCTGGCAAAGGGATCCAGGTTGGGAAAAAGATTACGGAGGCCCTGGGTATTATGATGACAGAGGTTTCCGGCACGAGGGAGGCTATGGCTACGGTCCCAACCATGGTTACGGTTACGGCTACGATGAATCTCGAGCGACTCCGGTAGCTGAAATCCCGAAAAACGCACCTGTAGTAGCACATAGAAAGCAGACTATAACTATCTATGAAGACCCGAGATACGATGGCAAGGATAAAGGTCAACTGAGGAAGGAGGAGGGGGATTACCTACAACTGGATTTTAAGCCGAGCAGTCATCGATACGCGAGTTACGACGATACCTACTATAACGTTCCTGTAACCCGAGAGGGCGCCATGGAAGCTAGCAAAATAAATAGATTAGTTTACAATTACCGAAGACAATGATCGTGGCAGGAATAATATCAATGTGCTTTCTACAGATGCTCACTAAATAACTTGTAGAATTTATAACAGCTTTAAGTTGTTTAATTAAGCATATTCGATCTTAGTAGTTCTTACTGATCGGTTCAATAAAATTAACGTTGTTTAATTTTGTTCCTGTAACTTCCAGGCACATAGATAGGTATTAATTTATTTTGCTGACAGAGGGTTTGGTAGCTAATGTTGTCGGCTCATTGTTTTCTTACGTTTGAGACAACTTTGGGATGGGAATGGTGGTGGGTAAATGAAGTTATTATTTATTTTGTATTTTAAGCTGTAGAGATAAGTAGCAATTTTCCTTGTTTCGGAGAAATGTTATTTACTTAGAAAATGTTTCAGTGTTGCTACAGAAATTATACATTTCGTAGAACCTTTGGTATTTCATTTCTAAATTCTTCTTTAGGTGCAAGATATCCGATATTCGGGATATGTGGATATTAAATATGAGTATTGACAGATATCCAGTGAAGCGTGGAAGTCAAATAGGTATCACTTTGAAGGGATTCCTCGGGGCAGTTGCTACGTGACGGACGGACGGTCAGCCCAGCACCGGGCGGCGTATTTCAATATGCTACATGCGGCACGGTTGAGCGGGCCAGGCTTTCGACCGTAACGGCTCCGGGAGCGTGCTAAATCGGTGTCACTGGTCCGGGGCTAAACTGTGGACCGTAACTTTATGATAATCGGTTATAGCTCGGCTTGTTGATACGGTGAATGGGGTATTTAATCTGATTTATAACACAGATAAAGTAAATATTTGAGTAACTACTAACCAAAAGCACCGGTTAGGTTAAAAATAAAGGAGAAATTTAACTGAACTTGGGAGTTCAATTTAATCTTTAATATGAACGCAGTTAATGTTTATAAAATATAAGTGGCCAATAAATTTTAATACCTTTTTCAAGTGGTCTTTAACTCCTTAGTGCCACCTCGACGGCATCACAATTTGCTCGGCGTGAACTCTTGCAAAATTCCCAAAACTCTTGGGTGTCTTTCACGATAATTTCAACCATAATTCCGAATTAAGTCGTTTTATTACCCCTTCCGCTTTAATTAAAAGACATCGTTATTGAGCCACTACCCACTCGTAGATATTTTTCAGTGCTTTTATTTGTAATTTAAATTTTGCAACCCTTAGCCGCGGTTCCGCTTTAGGGGGATAAACTAATTTAAACGTTAAGCTCGGGACAAAGTCTCGTTTTATAATATGTATGGTCTGGGCAACATTTTAAAATTGGATTAGACCAGCGTGCACCCGAAATAAAGAGTCGCTTGTTTTTATATTTTTCCTCTGGATAATTCAGTTGTTTTCAGAATGGGGGTAATTTATTTTTGAATAGCTTAGCTGGGTTTTACCATGTGAGTCGTAATTTAAACTGCTAATACACGTGTGTGTGTGTACGTACTTGACTACCTATCCACATTTCTTAACTAGAGGCAATTTTGGTCTCAGGTAGTAGGTAGGTAGATATTCTGATCGAGTTCTCTCAGGATTTTTAGTTTTACCTTCAGTGAAAATATAGTAGGACAACGTAATAACAACGAATGTACCTACCTTATAAGGTGCTATTACAGTAGGTACCTACCCATATAAATTAATTCTATTTTTGCATACCTACCTACTGTCGGTCATCCATATTCATTCATAGATTTCCATGATTGTCTTTGGTTTGATCTGCCAAAAAATATTTGAAGCATAGGCAAATAATAAGTGGTTCTAAAAGAGATATGCATATTAGCAGCCAATCTGCAATTTAAAAAATAACCGATTCATTCCCATTGCTTTGTGGTGACGACGAATAGTCTCTGTATTTAGTTTATCTCGCCTTGTTGAATTAATTAAGAGTCTGCTTGGTTTAAATAATCCTTTGTTTTTGGTAACTGTGAGTTTTGGTAGTTTCAATTGCAGGGTAATAATTTTGTTTTTTAATTCAAGGCACAGGACTGGGATAGAGAGGCTAGCAAACGAAGCGTAAGCCTAAGTATTCGAAAACTTTAATAGGTTTGGATTAACAATTTTTTGTTGTGGCTAAATACAGGTACAGTTTGTAACTGATTCCCCCTTTGGGGTATGAGGGCGTGATGGGGCGATATACGATTTCGATTTCCTTATTTTAATGTTCGCCATACCTAATTGAATAAATTTCTGGGTGTTTTATTTTCTCTCTCCGAAGCAGTCATTCACAAAGCCCCTGTCTCCACTTCAGGAAAACTGCTCCCAAANATAACTGATTCCCCATTTGGGGTATGAGGGCGTGATGGGGCGATATAGGTACGATTTCGATTTCCTTATTTTAATGTTCGCCATACCTAATTGAATAATTTCTGGGTGTTTTATTTTCTCTCTCCGAAGCAGTCATTCACAATGCCCCTGTCTCCACTTCAGGAAAACTGCTCCCAAAGCAACAAGGGTAAATAATCACCTTCAAACTAATCACCGTGCCCTCACTTTTTATTGTACTTGCTAACGACTTGTCTTAGCACTGAAGCAATTTCAAAATGGCGACCGAATAACACGCCAATAATCGTTAGCAGCGATTGGAAAACAAAACTGTGATTATAGGGTATTATCTATGCTTGTCTTCCCTTTCTAAATCGTTTATAAAAGTAATGTTGTCTCATTTGTCTCGTGAGGGGACGAGATAGAGTGACATTACTTTAACGAACTTTCGATGGTCCACAACGGGATGGGGTTCGGAATTTTCTTGTTAGTTTTCATCTGATAGAGCTTAGCTTTGTATAATTGCATACAAATTGTGTTTAAACAGAGAAAGTCGTTGAGTTTCTTCTATCGTATTTTAAGAATAATAACGTTTTCAATAAACTTTTTTTTTTATCCATTTTAATTTTTTATACGTTTACGTACGGTTTTTTTTATGTTAATCAGGATAAATAATGAATATCGGTTTACTCGGTTTACTCCTGTAAACTTCATACGTACTTTAAAGTTAGATAAGCTCTGTAATTTGCCACGATACAGCTACAAACTGTAACAGAATAGGTATCACAAAGGCTGCCCGTCTGAATATCCATCTCTGCTGCATTAATTCCATCCACGACAGCTAACACCTCACTCCACAAATCGCGCTATCAGGAGCTTATTTTCTAAGCAGTCAGCTCGTCGGCCACAAAGTTGCCGAACAATGAGCGCCTCGCAACTCTGCCCGTTATCTGCGACTGTTTATTGTCTGAACTTGGCTGGATGGCCGGTTTGTTGCCGATTCCCCGGCAACTCGGTTTAGATGAGCAAGTTAGAGTAGCGCGGGACTCTTTATACGTCACGACTGCGATACGATCCGATGTTTTGTGAAGAGGCTCTAGACAAGTGACATTGTCCAAATGTCATGTGATCAAGCCCTTATATTTGAGTATTTCAACAATCCATTCGCTGATAGAATGGCAGTTTGTCTAGAGCCTTTGGAGTTGTTTAAGATCGTTGAGGATCACTGTTGCTTCGGTAATATTTTTGATAAATTTAAAACATAATAGGGAAGAATTCTAACAATATCTACCTACCTAAAATCTTCAAAAGGCTCCGTCTCACAATAATGATGGTTTCCCGAATAAAAAACTTAAGCAATTCAATGAGATATCTGGATTATAATTTTAACTCGGACCAAACAAACTAAATCTATCAAGTTATTTTTTCGGAAAATGAAGTTACCAAAAAATGGGTTTATTTATCGTCTAATTCTATAACAGAAGTCGTCCCGTGTAAAGCAGCGACAATTCAAAGGGGTATTCATTCACTCGTGACGAATCCACTGCCTGTAGCTAACTAATTGGTATAAAATGAACCGCTCCCAAGAGAATCGCCGCCCCGATTTTGTTTTAATCGAAATTTTCTGCGCAAAGTGTCGGCTGCGGGATGAATTGTCACAATTCTCAACATCCAATTAAACATTACGCTTTGTTAAACATAATTTACGATGTTAGGGACACCGAGTTTTAACTTCCTTTACAATAAAAATTGATTGAGGAAATATTAAAGAAGAAAGTAACAAAAGGGGTTTCAAAGACACTGAGGAGCTTCGATACGTTCTTGTGGTTTCTTATTGTGTTCTGATTTTAATTTTGAGCTGCCGATACTTGTTCATTTGAGAAGCATTCGTGTGCAAAAAAGATGAAAAAAACCAGGTTTTAACACCGTAAAAAAGGCCAGAAAATGTTAACAAACTATTAAAAAGAAGAGTTCCTCCTTTACGTTACCTCCTCCTTTTTTGAAGTCGGTTAAAAATTCCGGGCGATTGCAGCTCGATCGAGAGTTCACTAACCCAACCAAGCAATTGAATGAGTCCAATAAATAATGTCAGAAATTCAGCATACAGCGGGTAGTTCTATACCGTAAACGTCAGTAGCGTTCATGGTTGATAACTCACAGGTTCGCTAGTGTTTGCAATGTTCCACAAACAGCTTCAGGTGAGTTATGGCGGGCCCTGTGTGCAGTTTTGCTTATTAACGAGACCAAAATGGCGGTCGTTTGATAAGATTTCGGTTTGTCTTGGTATTCGTGCCTCGAGGCGGCATCGGGGCATTTGGAGTTGAGGCCACTAGTGGAGTGTGAGCTTAGAATGTGTGCTCTACTTTATGGGTGTGGATTTAAATTTATGTCACCAACATTCTAGATAACTCGTTTAGGACTTTCACCTAGAACTACTTGTTAGGTAAGTAAGTACAAAGAGCTTTGGGCCACGCAATGTTGGGATATCTTTCTATAATATGAATTTTGTAAACCAAAAAGCACAAAGCGAGATCAAGATGGAAATCTTGTAAATAACATTGAATTTATGAAACATACGAGACTATACTTAAACTATTGACTTATTTCCATTCAGGGAAAACCGACCTTAACACTTATCTAGGTTAATTTAGGAAAAACAAAAATAACAGCCTAGCTAGGGTAGGTTACTTAAGAATAGTCACAAGGAGTGCAAAGCGATTCCGTGGATACCTACTTACAAATTGAGAATTTCCGCGATGAAGGTACCTATAGCAATAGAATAGGCTAACCTTGCCGATTTTAGACAGCGTACCTTGTCGGAAAAATGACTACTATGTCAAAATATTGAAGTAGAGCATCTGCCAAGTCGTGTTACTAAGAAATTTGGTAGCAACGTGTAAGGCGCGCGCGACGCATAGCTGGAACCTGGCGCAAATCCCCCGCCTGCCTCGGATGACTGGCGTGACGTAAACACACAATAACCAAGCATATAACTACTATCTACAGGTATTTGACACTTTGTTGTTTATGGCGGCGATATTAAGCAACAAATATCGTGCGCCATAACCATTATTGACAGAAAGCTGATGTAAAAGTGTTTACACAGCACCCGATGATCTGTCTGATGAACTCTGGAAATATGAAACTACAATTACAAAGTGACATGCAGTCGGGGACAACGATTATCTAGAAGCTAGAACTTTTGGACTGACCNTACCATTATTGACAGAAAGCTGATGTAAAAGTGTTTACACAGCACCCGATGATCTGTCTGATGAACTCTGGAAATATGAAACTGCAATTACAAAGTGACATGCAGTCGGGGACAACGATTATCTAGAAGCTAGAACTTTTGGACTGACCATAGGACATTTCAGTATAGCGCTTGTCAATCCAACATATTTCCGACTAGCTTTTGCCCGCGACTTCGTCCGCGTGGAATAGTTACTTTAGGCAGCCATTTTTATTTTAAAGGAAGGTACAAATTTTTCAAAAACGCTTGAACTTGTGTTTATTTATTTTTTATCAAGTGCCTTAATTCAATGGTTCTTGGTTATATCTTCAATAATGACGGACTCCCATACAAACTTTATCCCTTATTTCAATCCCTTCAAGCCCTTTTCTCGCCACAAAAGGTATGCCTATGCATGCATATGCCTATGTCCTTTTCCAAGGTCTAATCTATCTCTGTACCAAATTTAATTAAAATCAGTTCATCGGTTTAGGCGTGAAAGCGTAACAGACAGAGAGCCAGATAGAGTTAGTTTCACATTCATAATATTACTAGCTTTTGCCCACCGCGACTGCGTACGCGCACATCCCATTTTTCCCGTTCCTGTAGGAATTTCGGGACGAATTATACATTTAAACCTTCCTCTTGAATCACTCTGTCTATTGATGAAAGCCGCATTCAAATACCTACGTTCAGTAATTTTTGAGTTTATCGCGAACAGACAGACAGACGCGGCGGGGGACTTTGTTATATAATATGTAGTGTAATATTATTAGTATAGATATGGATTTTTCAACAATCGGTTTCGCTGATACAATGTCACTTTGTCATAAATATTGTTTTTTTTTTAAATTAAAGAATCATAAGGTGACAAAACAAAACGGACCGTTTCTAGATGCAGAAAGATCGCAACAAGAACAATCTCAGTGTCTTCAGTAACCCAGCTGGTGGAAACAGCAACAGGCCGTCGTTAAACAAAGAGCCTGCTTTTAAAGCATAAACACGGTTAATATAATAAACATTGAAGGCTGTAAAACAAAAACACGCCCAAAAGTAAACACTGAAAGATCGAAGGAGGAGCTTATTACGGTAGGCTTAGCCGAGGCGTGTTATCTCGGCAAAGTTCAGAATTTGCAAGCGCCCGGAGCTTTGCGCAAAATATGAGAATGCTGCGAAACTTTGTATCGTCGCTTGACAATGAAATACTGGTGTCATTATCATACTACACATGGGATTTATTGCTTGGAGGATCATATAGCATGTGCTTCTTTCTGTTTAGGGATGTTTTTTTTTTTAAATTTAAGTTACTGTGTGTACTGTTCATAATTTTTTTTGCAGTTCCTGATCGCTAAGGGCGTATTTTAACTTATAGTTTTTTTTCTGTGTGCGTGTTGCGTTTGTGGCGCAAGTCTCAGTTGAAAAAGTCATTAAAACAGCAGTAATCCCGTGCCCGTAGACAATTGCTCGGCATTGCATCAACACCATCTTTATCGCTTATGTGGTAAAAGTGATGACTTAAGGTTGGCCTAACCTATTTACTCCCAAAAAATAGAACATTTCTTTATTTATAAATAACGAAACGACTGTCAATAAAAGGCTCATTCCAATNTAGACAATTGCTCGGCATTGCATCAACACCATCTTTATCGCTTATGTGGTAAAAGTGATGACTTAAGGTTGGCCTAACCTATTTACTCCCAAAAAATAGAACATTTCTTTATTTATAAATAACGAAACGACTGTCAATAAAAGGCTCATTCCAATGGACTCTCAAACAAAGTTGTCGAGAAAGTCTTTACAAGTGAATTGGGGGACAACCGGTAAAAGAAGCTGATAGATTGCCGCCGTCCGGGATTAGGGACAGACAATTAGATGAGATGCTCGTCCGATCTAATCTGTACTAAGTTCGCCATTTGTTTCAGACGACTCGATTACCTATTGAGACGATTTATTTATGTAGATCGGATGAGATTCGTTGAGTTCATTTGTTTTAGGATCTGTGGAGTAGTACTTTTTTTCCAAATTCGCAATCTTACGAAATATTTTGGAT
>NDFZ01004028.1:0-47947 GCA_002192655.3 Mamestra configurata
GTCAAGAAAATTTGGCCTAAACCCTTTGACACGGAGACGTAAAGTGGTGGAATCAAGGGGAATTAATTACGTGACTTTCGCTCAGAGTTTTATAATATAGCGAGTTAAGCAGAGGCGTCGGTCATCGAACTTCGCGTGCCGATGTAGCCACAACTTTTTTGCTAAGCCAGTCTCGCCCGGCTCCGGGTTGCTCGCTAGATGGGTAATCTAATTATAGGGTCTCCCTCTCGGGGTGGACAAGTAAGTTTGCCTTAAACTTCTATGCTAGTTGCTTTTTTCAGGGGATAGAGCGATACCGTTTCATCGAGAACTTTTTATAGAATGTCGAGAAGTGACAGGATAAGCTATTTGAAAAAGGCTATAATGTCGTGTATTGATTAGTTATAGACAAGTAAATGTAACGTTGTCAAGTTGATTAGTAAATTGCAGGTAGGTGGGATGAAGAAAACAAGAGGGTAGACGTGTGACAAACCGTTTAGTTGAAGTGGTCTATAATTGCATGTGCGTGTGCATCCAAGTCTTAAGAACCGAGTAAATTGGATTTATTCCGCATCAGCATCGACTAGCATTGTAAAGAAAGACTTTAATACCTACCGTGGGAGATTCGTTTGTTAGAGAAGGATGTAAATGTAAGTCCCTCATTATTGACAAGCACTTTGCCAGCGACTTCGTCCGCGTATATTTGATAAAAACTTACATCCCCAATTTTATACCCCATGGGAGTGATTTTTCAAAAATCTTGAAACCCTTTATCATATTTTTTACCGAAAGCACAACGACCATTTTCCTTGATTTTTCTTAAAAAGTATGTACTTCTTCTTATCCTCCGTTTTACGAAATTCCTAACTAAATGGATGGACTGACATAAAAAAGGAAGCTACTGTCCAAACTACACATGTGGGCTTCAATATGTTGGTTTATGCTCTGTGTTGATGAAACAGTCAGGGCATCTCTTTATGGCCAACTTCTTACAGCAGTGACTTTGAAGAAATGACAATACAAACGTCGAATTTGTGAAAAACAAAATTAACGGAGGAAAAAGTTGAGATGCATGAACTACAAACCCCATTTGGGATAATTGTATTTTGAACGCTATATTTCGCGGGCAATATGGGTTTGCCCGTTACTTGTACAGGCAAGTGACAGATA
Organism: Mamestra configurata; assembly: GCA_002192655.3. Taxonomy (NCBI): domain Eukaryota; kingdom Metazoa; phylum Arthropoda; class Insecta; order Lepidoptera; family Noctuidae; genus Mamestra; species Mamestra configurata. The sequence goes on from NDFZ01004028.1 coordinate 1,150, forward strand.
AGGATATCAGTCATACAAATGGCGACAACGATTGAATTCACAATAAGACTTCTCCGATACCTTGCTTGTTTGCTAGGTGCTAAGAATTGTGACACAGATAATACGGTACACGAAACCTAGTCACGATAACCTGACAAGTTTCCATGCACGATAGAAATCGTCATATCGGTTATGACGGCCAGTAGTAAACAAGTCATTTGGCTGACGTTAAAACAATCGAAATGGCACTGTTATTTAAGATATAAAACATTTAGAAATCTGTTGGCGTAGCGAGAACTATTAGCGAACTTCACAATGAGTCGTTAAGTATTACTGCCTTCTGTTAATCAGGTAAGGGCATGATGCGAACCGCCAAACAAGCAATGATAAGTACTGCGAATTGCTAATAGAACTAAAGCCTTTGTCGACAGCCATCGTTCATCGGATTCAGTAGGTGATGACGCGACTCTGTTTAAGGTAGACGTACTTCTACAAACGATTGTATTTAAATGTCTAATTATATCTTCTAAGGAAGTATTAACCGAACACAGCTAAGTTACACCCAAGTCCTGCTGGCACAGTTCGATAAAGTTCATTGTAAATGTGATTAGCGCACGGATTTAACAACAAGCTAACAGTACAAATATTATGCTACACGATTGGACTGCTGTTATAGTTACTCGGCATTCGAAAATGGCTTGCACGAAAACATCCGCAGCAGCAACAATTATCGGCGGAGGTCGGTGTGCGCCGGCGCAAACGGTGCGCACAGCGGCCGTAAAAAGTAAAAACAAATTATAAAACCAGTTGTATTGTTCTTTCGCAAGAGACGACCTCAGGCCTTTTGATAAGAAACGAGTCATTTTCATCGATTTTCTAACACGTGTCTAGTTTGTATAACAAAGAAACATTTGCAATGCAAAGTTATTGTTCGATAAACAGAGCGTTTGTCGTAGGTACGCAGCCAGACTTAAACGATTACTGTGGAGCATTCAGTGAGTGTCATTGACAAAATATAATAAACGACATCATTCACGATTTGAATAGAAAGCGAGATGTAAGATATTGAAAAAAAGAAGCAAGTTATTTTTTGACGCTACGGAGACTACTAAGTGAGACGTCACGAAACGGAACCTAAATGTTCGACATAGTGAAAGTGAGTAAGAAGCAATTCATGTTACAAAACAAATTTTAGTCTGTTTTAATTTTTTATCAATATATTACGAGATGTTTGGAAGTACGCAAACGCAATACATTGTAGTGTTAGCGAAAAGATAGTAGTAGCCCAAGGCAGGCGAAATGTTGTTTATATTAAAGTTCATGAGGAAAATGCAGTTACTTTTGATTCCAGATGTGTTCTGTTTCGTTTTCGAAGGTCAAATCAGCTTGCATGATTTGTTGCACAAATGATAGCTGTCGAGGCGGCATCACGATTCCCAGCCACTCCCGCGAGATGTTACAGAAGATATTATAACACGATTCAATAAACTTTGTTCCATTTGGAACTGCACAAACTATGAGTCTCACTAGGACAAGGAACCACTATTTAGAACAAAATTCAGAAATAAATATCTCAAATACAATCNAGAGATGTTACAGAAGATATTATAACACGATTCAATAAACTTTGTTCCATTTGGAACTGCACAAACTATGGGTCTCACTAGGACAAGGAACCACTATTTAGAACAAAATTCAGAAATAAATATCTCAAATACAATCGTCGACGTCATGTGCGTCTGCGAAACAAACACTAATGACGATAAGAAATCATTTAAAAATTTAATCATTTACAAATACATATCAACTTTCAATCTCAGTATTACTACATAATTAGATAAATATGATTTCCTGAAGATTGATAAGAGATATAAAATACACCTACAAGGTACACTACTTAAAAGTCGCCGATTCGCCGTCAATAATTGAAAACGAGAATTTACGAGTAAAATTTTTAATATAAATGTAAGTAGGTATGTGCGCGTATCGAATTAATCATGATTTTCCTGAAAAGTAACAAGAAACTGTGAGAAACTGAAAAACAAGCAAATATTTCGATGTGAATGCGTTTGTTTCCGTCAAAGAACGCGTATGGCCATTTGGTACAATAGCTATGTTGATGCACTTTGAGAACAACATTCATGTTTTCAGAACGGTAGCCGCACAAACAAAAGCTTACCGATGTAGAGCGTTGTTAAACGAAAATCCTAACGCATTACGTTGATTCGAGATCATACAGTTTCGCATAAATATAAACTGTTGTCGAAAAATACCTAACTAATGTAGAGGTTCTTCTAGTTTTAATTTATTATGATAAGCGGTTTGCTGTTGAACAAGTGGAGTAATACTCAAGGCTCGTCAGTGAAACTAACTTCGGCTCATCCGCTTACCTCGCTTCAGCATAAAAATTGTTGTTTCCCTATTCGTACTTAGAATTTGTTTGTACCAACTTCTTGATTTATTGCGGAATCGAAACATTCCTTATAGATGACTAATCTCTAAGATTATTAAAATTGAGGCAAAACATGTCGTTGTTCCAAATTCAAACCAATTGAATGAATAATTTGTGTGTCCTAATTATTCAAGATGATTGAGGAAGCGCATAAATTTCCGAACAACAAAAGGTACGTCAAAAATTCAAAGCACAGTCGCTTCCGATGAGCAGGCAGTTAAGTTTTGTGAGCGTCACCTTCAGAGCTTACTTCCTGAGCCTGCTTCCAATTGCCGAACTACGGGGAGGAAGACAGCGGCCACCGGTGCACCGACCGGCCGCGCAACCGTAGCCTTGGACGCGAGCTCCCTGCATTCTAATCGAGCGGCCTTGCGGAAGCGCGTGCCTCGAACCCGCTCTCGTAACATGGCTCCTTATCAACAGACTCGACAAATCACTACATTGACAGATACCACCTTATCTTTATCACAACGTGTTGGAATAAAAGGAAAACCGCGAGTTCCTTTTAACGCGAACGATCAATTTATTGCGACGATTCTTGGTAGCGGGCCGAACGTTGACCACCAAGTACGTACGTTCGTGTGGTCAAAAGAAAGAGTTACAGCGTAAGTCTACATAAGTCATTGTAAATGATTAGCACAAAGATGTGGACGACCGCGGGCCGTTCGTGAGGTGGTAACCAGTTCCACCCGCTGAACGGGTCGACTTTGGTAAGTAGACCGACGTGGCTGGCACGGATGGCCGTGTCCAAAACTATGAGAAAGATAATTCTGTAATGAGTAGACATCTCAAATCAGAAACGTACATGTGACTATCACCTAATAACTTGTTTGTTTTGTAACCCTGCTGCTTGACCCTGGTGTGTAAGACCACCAGAACCTTTTTTATCTTAGCTTAGGTTAATAATTAATGCCTGTATTACAACTCATTCATTAATCTATTTTTGAGAATTTGTTAAATAGGAAATTGTAAGAAAATACCGGGAAGTCGTTTTGCAGTTCAAACTAGCGCTGTATCAAAACAATACAACTTTGTTATTGACATTTCCTAATACAATCGATTAGTTGAGCAATATTGGAATGCAGTGTATAAGTTTGTATCGTTATGGGATGTAGACTGAATGAGCATCAAAATTGTAGACAACATGGAATATTAAATGCGAAATGTCAGATGTACTGATTTCGTAAATATGTATTTATGAATTAAATTGCAGCAAACGCAACAGACGCTGTGTTGCATTTGATGTAAATGGTAAGAGTGACTTGGCTTAAAAAAAAAAAATGAATAAACGAGTACTGCAAATGTAAAAGAAAATGGCAATGAAAACTTACGGCATAGTCTGAAGTTTCATATATGTATCCAACGGCAAAGACTCCAAGTCTTTGTGGTTTACATTAGTTCCTGAAAGACGTCTCGCCGTGCGCATCCAGCTTCCTTTTTGTCGTCTAAAGCCTTTCTCGCTTTTCAATAATTGGAGGTGGCGTTTCACTATATCATGCCACTTCCATTTCACTGTAGCTGGAGAATCACTAGCGGCATCTTCCTTGCATATTTGTAAACTGTCACTAAATCTTCTCATATTTTGAAGATATACTTCGTTGGATTTCGGCGGAAGGCTCTTTCGCCTCTCGTCGGCAATAATTACGTCTTGAGAATTTTGTTCTGCTATCCATTTTGTTATGAAATCATTTTTATCACAGACTTGCATAGTCATTGGCTCTTCTTTGGGAGGCGGTGGTATCCAATCCAAACTGACCCATTGACTAGATTTAGGCTTGGATTTGAAAATTACATCTACCTCATCGTCGCAGTCCGAAGAGCCAATCGAACATACCGACGTCTTTTTCCTCGGAAATCGAGAACGGATAGATCTACCAGCGGGAGATATTTCAGGATTCACACCGCTCTCAGTGTTTTCCTCTTTTCTAACATCCTGCAAACTCTTTATACACTCAATATTAACATAAGAGTTTTCGGAGCACGAAGAGTCAAGACTAAACCTAGGGGTACTTCGATGCACAAACTTAGACCTAACAGTCACTTCCTCATTGCAAATTTCAATATGTCCGCCACCAGTTTCGCGTTCATTCGTCAAAGAAATTCTTCGTTCATTTGATATGTCGTTTTCCATTTCAATTATTTTAGTCATGCTCGGAAAGGTGTTCTCTTTTTCAACTTCCATTATTCTAGTTAATCTTTGAGGACATTCTTTGTCCAATGATTCTGTACTATTCGTAATGGTTGAAAATGAATTGTCTTCATTCAATTCTATTATTCTGGTAATTCTCTGTAATGTCTCATTTTCTCCATCAGTACATACCGGTGAAGGTGCCTTGTCATTTTGAAATTCTATAATTCGAGTTATCCTTTGAGGGTGTTCTCTTTCCGATTCTATATTTACTGAGGTTGGGCTCAAGTCGTCTAATTCTATAATTCTCGTTATTCTTTGAGGATAATTGTTTTCAGTCATTGATACTGATGACTCCGAAGTATTTGATTTACAATTATCTTTTATCATTTCTCTGTGATTATCTTCAAACTCTTTCATTTCTAAAATATCAGAAGAACTTAGAAAAGATGATTGACTGTCGAACATTTGTGTTGTTGTAATATTACATCTTTCAATTGTTACCTTTTCTTCTCTAGAATTACTGCGGCTCTTAGCTTTTTGCAAGGCGCTTTCAGTGAGGAAAACGCAAGGCACTTCCACTTGCATTGACATTTTTCGTCTTCTGGTTGAGTTTTCTTTTTCTTGATTAATGTCATTATCGACATCTTCAGGAACCGCAGTATGCGGAAGGACAATCGGGGTCCCTGCTACCATACGCAAAAAATCAGTAACAGCGGCTATATGCGCTCCTGTTACAGCTCCTTGTAACTTAACACCGGATACTTGGTGAGGCACAAGTTGATTATCGCGTATACACCATACTACGGGCAAAGCCCCTTCAGACACCATCGTCGTTACGTTCCAGAGTTCGTTTCGATATTGTCTCTACACCCTATTATTGTTATAAATACAATAAAAAAAAAACTATTTGTCACTTAAGTTCAAGTATGTTTTGTTTCACTGGTGCATTTCCGGGCTACGTCCTACACTTCGAGATTGAAAAAAGTACAAGTAAGTGTGCACATAGATTTGTTGTCGAAGAGACGGCATAGCGCGAACGCGGCGCGGTAACGGGTGGTGGAGCGCGGCGTGCGTGCGCGTCCGGCGGAGGTCGCGAGAGATAAGGCGGTGAGAGTCGCACGCGCACCACTGCCGCCCGCCGCACGCCCCGCCACGCCACCGCACCATCACCTTCGATCATACATCAATTTTCATCCGATGCACTCCTCAGGAGAATTATGTAACGGTATGGATAACCCATTTTAACCGTTAACCAACCTAGTCGAACCATGATTAGGCGGTTCAAAATATTTGGCGTTTTCGAAGACGGCTAGTTGCTCCAACACTAGATATCATAGTTCACAATATGATGATCGTGCCAGGTCAACTAGATCAAAACGTGCTTATAACAAGCTGAGCAAATGTCCTTTTTTTCAAGTCTAGACCAAGACCGATGCCAATTGTTTCTTGTCTTGCAATCTTCATTTTATTTGCATAAAATATGCAAGGACTGGAATTCAAGTAGGTTTGCTACGGTGACGTAACGAATACGTACCAAAATTAGTAAAACATTCGTCGACCGCGGACGTCGTTTATAGTCATTATCAACAATTTAGATTCTTGGTGATTAATAACTTATACTGTTTTCAATATTGTAAATGGAATCGGTTTTCATTGTTGCAAGTTAAGTAGGCAATCGAGAGCAGAGAGTCGTAAGTCACCCCATCTGATGTCGGGTCATCCTGTCGCGTACAGTTAGGCCGCTTTGTGTTGGCCCTATTCGTGTCAGGACGGTCCATCACTCAGTCGTCGCCGGCCGATGCAATACCGCAAGCTTTATGCAAGCCCACCTTCTTGTTTGTAATATTCTCTGAGTGCCAGCAGACCTTCTTCGGTAATTACATTTAGCATTGTTTTCCTAGATTTTAGTCACGATATACAATTATTACTTTTTACTACTATTACTATTAAACAACTACGGAATTTTATTTTAAAACGCGTAAAGAGCCTTCATGGCTTTGCTAAGGCTGTCTTCTAAAGGCATTAAGAAAGCAATAAGGTAATTAATAGTTGCTAGATAAATAAAGTAAATGCGCATAGATAGTGGCTACGAGTATACACATGTAACGTCGTCATGCGCAAATGCCAGTGGACAGTTAGGCTCGGCGCCAGCGCAGCTTGCGATGCACCACCCGTATCTGGGACGGGCAAATCAAGTATTAATTACCCATACGACGCTTAATGAACCCCTTATAGTTAAACGTGGAAGACAATTAAACATTCCTTTAAAATGAATGTACTTGAAGATGTCAAACAATATGTTGGTTTTATTTTTAATTTTCACGTTAAAAGGGCGATTAAGTACCCATTTTGTTAATTAAGAAATTGAAGAGTCTAGGATGTTATAGTGAGTGACGTGAACAATGTAACACCATCAGGGTGGGATAGGTAAGATTTTTCTTTTGTCTGTTCTACTGAAGTCCATGTAGGAGTAGCTTTGTCAAATTATGCAGAAAAGTCTAAGTAAGATAATGTAGGCTACAAATTTTTGCATCCTGCCTCGAATAACATAGTTTTTTTTTGTCTATTCATACAGGAATAGTACTAACTTTGTGGACTTATGTATAAAAGCTTGATAAATAGCAACCCGTCTGGGGCAGCTTGGATCTTTATTTATTTTATAAGCTTTGTAATAATAATTATTATCCATTGAACGTTTTTGTACGGTGTATTTTAAGGTAAGTACTCCCTTGCACCTTCCTCCCGGAGCCCATGGTCAGCAACGACCGCCCTTTATGTCCGTCTATAGGTAAGAGACGACAATTTTCTTATTAGTTTGGGAACAAGGAAATTAGCGCCAGAGTCAAGGTAGAATCGCTTTTTTTTTATTGAATATTGCTCCATAAAAAGGTTGGCATANACGACCGCCCTTTATGTCCGTCTATAGGTAAGAGACGACAATTTTCTTATTAGTTTGGGAACAAGGAAATTGGCGCCAGAGTCAAGGTAGAATCGCTTTTTTTTTATTGAATATTGCTCCATAAAAAGGTTGGCATAGACGAGATGCAACTAGACGGATTACTAACCAAAACCGCATTCTAAGCTTGTGACGTTTTTTTGCGTAGGTGTATGCACGAATGATTATGAACGACCTCTCAGATGCTGATAGCAAACAAACTCTCGCGTTAAGTTTCGAAGAATCATTTTCCGTTCAATGGAACGGTCGATTTGGGGAAGTCCAACGATCGGCTACAGGAAAAAAGTATTATTTATTCATTCGATAAAGAACATCGATCGGATGCACCGAACAATAGACAAACAACAGACCTTGGTGCCGCGTACCACATTGCAGACACTGCCCGCTTCTATGAATTAGAATTGACTAAAAGGGAAGAAGTTTATTTATTACTACCGTAGAACATTTTAAATGAAGCTGTTTTATAAGTAGGCGTTATATAAACGGAAGTATCGATTTGTCTTCTGGTTTACGACGTACGAATTGATTTCAATAGGGTTTTTTGTTTCGATACATCATAAAAGACGTGACGTTAAATTTTTCTGGGCAAAGGTTATTGCCGGTGGGCTTATTGGATCCGGTGTTTCTTCATTTTGTTTTATAAGAACAAGCTTTTGTCGGAATTTGTCAACGTAAACTGTAGTAGTTTGTTTTTAGGTTAGTTTCTACTTATAATTAGACAAACATATTTTAGTATTTGTGTGATGCAGCCGTGAAGTGGGATATCCGGGCCAGGTCAATTCGGAAACACGGAAATACTTCCTACTTGAACGTTTTCTTATCAATTGAAAAGCCATACTATATTAATACATGACATTGACAGTGTTTGCATTTAAATGGAAATATTGTATTTAATACTTCAGGAAAATAAATAAAATTCGTTTTTAACTTGTGTCTTTATCGAGGGCAAGGACGAAAGCGCTTGTGTGTCACATTTAATTCACTGTATCGGTTGGGTTTTTTGCAAAAGTATCAAAGTCATTTGCATATTTTCATTGCATTTCAAAACTGAGGCGTGAAGCGTTATTTGAATGTACGTACTCACACGAGCTTTGGACTGAAAGAAGGAACCAAGAAGGAAAAGCTAGAAAAAAGATTGCAATCAATTGCAAAGAACTAGAGCATGCAGTATCATTGGGTCATTCATATACGTAAAAGATACAGATGCGTATTTATTACATCTGAAATCTAGGTCTCACGTACAACGTCGTGCAGAATCCGAAACACTATTTGTATTTTAATGCAAAATGAAAATTCATTCACCCCAGCGTGTTAAGTAACTTGGTTGCTACGCAAAATGACAAGTTAATGCGAACTATTTGCTTAATCTATATAGAAACCAAATGAAATCCTAATATAAATATTACATACTTCTTATTTAATTACAAACGCTTCATTATCGCTCATTATGAAGCTTTGATCTGCATTAACCTAAAAAATATATGATGTGTAAAATAAATCATCTTATAAATTCAAGATGTCTATAAACAAGGATGACATACATACAAATGAAGATTTCTCTGTTGGTGTGTGTATTAATGAGGTGCTTTAATGACGTGAAGGTTGTCGAATTTGTTACTTATTGTATAATGTCGGCCAGTGATAGCTCGGTTCGAGGAAGCAAGCGGTCAGCGGCGACGGCGGCGCGGCTGTGGCGCCACAGCTTGGCGCCCGCCCGAGCAATTCGCGACGCGCGATTTTTTCTCGACATCATAAAATATTAACCGTACCCCCGTGTTAACTCATATGCTACCGTTTGATTACTCATAGCGTTGATAAAGGGGAACAAAAAATATGAAATGACGTTTACACGCAGCTAATTAAGGGGTAGTACAAATCAAGCCTATTGTTTATTATCCATTGAAATGTAACTTAATCACACATGAGGAGCGATACACTCGTGTTCGGACACATGCTTGTGATTATTAAAGCTGTAGGAGATTTAATAGGTAGGTAGGTAATATATTTTCAACAGTAGCCAAGTTAACGTGTGCGTGAACACGTGCATTTAATAGCTAGACTATCATTAGATAAATCTATTGTAAGTATATCTTGTCTTGAGCTATTAAATGAGCAATATTTAATTACGTGATATCTATTTATCTGGCAAATTTTGTTCTTTGTTTTGTTTGAGCTGTATACTTATATTTTAAACCTGTTATAATGATCGCTCTTCAAGTTAGATAAGTGTAGCAGTGTAGTGAACAATTCAGCGCCTAATGGAACGTAACGCCACTTTAGGTAGTTAAAGTTAAGCATATGCAAACAACAAAAACCGACAATGACTTGACCGTAACTAATTATGAAGATTTCACAAACGTTCTGCTCGTATTTATGTTATTGTTGTTATCTACCTTTATTAGTATATATACATTCATGAGTGAGCTGTTTTTACAACCTTGTCAAAGTATAATATTACAATTAGTGAGCAGAGATCGTTACTTTAAAGTCAGTGATGATAAGATGAACAAAGTAGCAGACATGCATAATGAATATTTAAACAAGGAAAATACAGAATTTTCGCGCATTTCAGATATTTCCGGAAAACCAGCAGAACCTTGTCAGAATTGATTATGTGCTTCACTGATTTATCGAGCCTTTTCAGAAGAAAACATCGTAAGCGACCATTTGCATTTTTTACCGGAAAGGGTATATACTTTTTAATTAATAAAGGAAAATGCACCTTGCCTCTAGAAAATTCAAATGTTCGCTTACGATATTTTCCCTGAAAAGGCTCTATGTTCTGCAAAACGCCAAGGTAATACCTCAGTTTGCTCTGAAAGGGTTTTAAATGGAGCACACTCGAATAAGATTTTATTTTCTTTTGTCTCTGCCAAACTGAGAAGTTTGAAGAAAATCAATTGTAAACTCGACTGAATCATCTACTTAAGTATGTAAATTTTAAAGATGGAAGTCATAATATTATACAGATTATGTGCAATATGATTATTACTAGACAATAAATAACAGCAGATTTACAGCTCCGTTACGACTCCTATGAATATATTCTTATTACAGAGAGAAATTCACGGTCACTTCGACCAATGAGGAGGAAGATTTTCAAAGATAGTTGCACATTTTTATCACTAATGTGCAATTTAATTTGCCTGTCGTAACCATCTCGAAGGTACGTCAATCTGCAGATTACGGTTTAAAGCGTTCTAGACGCGGCTGTAGAAAGTTGCTCGCGGCGCGACTCTGCGGCGCCCGCGCATGTCCTGCGATCCGCATTCTCCCTACCAAGCTTTAAAATAAAACTAAAAAATAAAAGCAACATCGTAAAATACAGTGTATCGCGGAGTAATGACTTTAGAAGATTAAGTAGGGAATAGAGAAGGCCGTGGCTCGAATAAAATAAAACAAGTCTCTGAAGACGACTTCGCAACGCCAGAGGACATTACGAGTAAAATCTTACAGAGTTTCATTAGATACGGCTCTTAATACCTACTCAAATATTTTTACGCACAATGACATTGTATTTCTAAACAAATGGGAGTTATCCTAAGGTAGTATTCACTACTGTAGCAGGTAGTACGCGTTTAAAACCTTTGTCTACATTTTGTAGGCTTACGGCCGGTTCCAAAAACGTATCTGCCTTTAACCAACTGTCAAACGTCATGTTTGAAAGGCAAATATGACGTTTCATCTACTGTTGGTAGCTAATTTGACAGTTGGTCAAAAGTGGATACGTTATTGAGACCGGCCGTAAGACATTATTTAGATAGAACTAACGCTACCGCAATCCGTAAGGTTATGAATCTTATTACTATGAATGAAAAAATATTCGATTTCTTTAATTTTCGATACCGTATCAGAACATATTTTATTTAAAAGCTAACTGCACACTCATCTTGTGTCATTAATCTTGCGATCCTCCTGTCGAGGATCCAATCTTTCTTTGTAAAGGGAATTACGTATCATTTTTTTCCTTATGAAAGCATAACTGTGAAGTCGTTCTGGTCAGACCTCTGAAAATTATGTAATGCCATCGATCGGCTGTTGAATTGTCGATTTAACGGAAAATACAACAAAGGCTAGGTATTGCACTTTGACAAAGGACAATAGTGAAGTGAAAAGTCTCTCGATTTCTTGAAAGGTAAGCCTTAACCTACATTACAGAATGATTACAATGGAATGTCACGAAGTGAGCAGCAAAACAGTGTTTAGATAATGGTGGTGTATAAACAATCGCATCTGCGGTCGGTGCGCGCGGCGCGGCTCGGCGGCGGCGGGTCGATGAACGACCTAGCTCAGTGTGAGGCTGTTTCCTCGGCTGCGGAGCGGACCCGCCCCCGTTCCGTCTGCCACACCACAATAAACAGCTAAAATATTAAACAATATTAAAATAACGAATTTTTTTTTGCATACTTTGCTCGGCAGACGTGTGAATTTATGTGTGATTCGCGAATTAATTTTATTGAGCATACTTTCTGGGTTTTGCTGTCATTCCATTTTCACACTCAAACTATGTATTGGATCTTAGCTACTGTGAGCTTAATTTAAAACGATTCAGAACCAAACTGTGCTTAACTGAAATTATTTTTTCTCAAATAATTTTACGTTGCAAGAGTCATCGTATTACGTCATCTTCGTTGGTGTCAAGATTATAACATTGTTTAAACTTCTATCGTATTTAATGAATACTTATTCCAAAGAAGTGTTATGTATGTTATGAGCATAAAACATTGGCAAAAAACCATATTGATGTCTACGTAATAACTATATTCAGTTTATGGCGTAAGCAGTTATGATGTTTATATCTGAGGGTTTAATGAACGACCTCACTTACACTTTTGCTGACATGCCGTACCGGACATATCAATACTCTCTAGGCAATAATAATTAAATTACATTCGCGTTAGAGTGGTCCACGGTACACATACCAGTTTCGGTGACAAGTCGCAGAACTCTCACTTGCGGATGTCGCATCGCATCTCGTGTGCACGACGCTCCATTACCGATAAATTGGCACTAGCAAAAAATATCATTTTCGCTGTACGTTGACGTACATACGTTTCTAATCACATCAAATCTGGGTCAACGGAAATTTACGACGCGAACGATTTACTGAAAGCCTTTTACATCACATATCGACGACGGACACCTGGTACTACCAGGATCCGATCTGCATGAGCCGTAGCACGCACGCTAATTGGTAGGATGTTTTTTTGGACGTGGCTCGCTAACTAAAATCAAATTACCGATTGAAGATCATTTAAATATTAATTTGTAATGCAACGACACATTCTATTTGATTTAAATTATTAATTCAGATTAACAACGACGACATCGAGACTTATTAGGAGACAGTGAAAATGTAATGAATGACAGGCGCATTCGAGATCATTAGATAGGTATGCAAGAGAAAAAAAAACTGGGAACAAGAGAAAGTATTCGTAAAATAAGACAGTGAAACACTGCATCAGAAATGATCAATAATCAAGTGTGGGCGTACATCAGTGCAGTGATAATTGAAAGTGCCATCTCTTGCAGGCACTCTGTACCAGATAGAATGTGTGTCAAGTCGTTTTCACGGTCTTGTCGATGTTCTACACAAAATTGACCATGACTTGGGATGGGCGCATGTCGCGCTTGCGTGGGTGTCTTCGAACAACATCCGCTCAAGATATATTATTATCATTACCTATATGATCAGTGATTTGATTTGTAATTGTTTTCACTAATGGGGTGAAATTCAGCCCTTGTTTTTGTTTTTAAAACATAGGGATTTCAAGTAAAAAACTTAACACGCAAACCACTATGCAAGCGTACCAGGAACTTACTGGTTAACTCGGTAAAGTATTTCAAACGGTGTTTTGCCCTAATTTGTGGTAATTTACGTTGAGGAGTGTTGGTGCACTATGGGGAGGTACCTAAGGCACGCACGCAGCATTACGCATAACTCGAAAGCAAGGGAAACTACTTTGCGACCATTCTGTAATCTGCCCAACATGGTCATTTCAATTTCGTCATATCTGGACACTTTCTAAAGAAACTGCAACATGTAAGTAATAACTGTGGCAGACAAGATGCAGCCTAGCTTCCAGTGGAAACATGCGATAATAAGGTGTAATTGCACACCACCTCTGTGACTATATTTAGCAGCATTCGCTCTGGAACTAGCTGCGCATGCGACTAGTGCAATTACGTAAAGCGGTTGAGCCATTTCTAATCTAAAAATAATCGTAGGCTTTGCAGACATCGGCGCCACTGGGATCGTACGAGAAAGTAAAGACAATTATTTCTCATATCATACGGACAACAAAGTTGAATTGATAAGCAATATTGTAATTCTTGAATAGTTTTGTTTACTTTGATAAACCACAAACAAATAACCGTATAACACCCATTCAAAACCATTATCTATTTGACTATGTAGAGAGGAATACTCAGATATAAGCAAGAGTTACAATGAAATATTAAAAACTTGCGACCATTATTATGTTTCAAACCAAGCTGATGAGCAGAAAATAAATAGCACGATAAAAACTGCAGAATCTATCCAGAAATGTGCAACACTAATGATAATTGCTGGGTTTTTTCAAAGAGTTAACTGTATATATAATATTTTGTAGGGAGGTGACACTAATACTTTACAGTGGTTAAGTATATCCGTGACGTGGACTAATACATCAGTGGCGCCGGTTAATCGTTCGTCTGCGCGTGCGACGACGACGGTGCGATGCGAATTTTCCCCAGCAGTCGTACCATTAGGGAAGCTATCATTACCGCGGCGACAGGGCTGATCACCCGTTACAACCGGCTACGGCTTGACATTTTAATTCTCACGTGTAAATTGCATTTTAATTTCATTGCGTTATTAATCTTTATCACATACATTAACAAAATTCATTTTGGAGCTTTCTTATTCGTGCGCGTTAAGGTGCAGTGCACAATACCATGATTTAAGGTGCAGCGTGTCTAGTAGTTCAACGTGAAAATGAAGGGCAAGGTACACGAGACACATCGTCTGCACCGACCTTAATTGCACGTATGATCTGGGGCACTGCTCTCTCTTAAATCAAACTTGAGAGCCCTAGATCCCCACTTATCAGCAATGGATGATCCGCCCTGCACGTGAACGTTACTCGCGTACCTTATGCAACCAGTCACTGACCTCTTCGTCTTGTTTGTGATGTATTTCATTCAATGATAGGATTTCGTGACGAGGGACACGCTAATTTCTTATACTGTTAATAGTGATCGAATGCTTTCTGAAAGGCAGCGATGTTTTGACTACGCGTTTGTCGTATGATGTAAGATTTCAACGTTTCCAAATTATTGAATTAAAGAGGACGCGCGAAAGGTAATATTTATAAACTTTAATGAGAAAAACGTCCATTAAAGTTAAGTATTTAGGAGTGCCAGAGAGAGACGCGCCCCAAGTATCCATTTAAAACCACATTAATGTTCCTCTAGTGTAGGTTTACAACGTTGTGAGCGTCGCTTGAGGGACGGGAGCAGGGCGGTGAACTCAAATGCATCCTGTATCCGAAGTCGGTGATGTCGGCCAACTAACTATCTTTACTAGGAAATGTGGGTTTTTAGAAGCCAGTGTTAGTAGCACACCCCGGCTCACACATCTTCTTGGTAGGTTAATTGGTCGCTTTGTGTCTTTCTACAGTTCCATTTCTTCACTCTATTACCTGCACGTCAACTAAAGTGAGCCTTGTTCTAAAAATAATTACATACCTCCTCGTTCTGTATGAACGGATAATATTTTACATAGCTATTTCAAAATTTTGCAGCAATGTTTACATTAAGTATAGGCGATAAGCATTCATTAAATTAACATAATATACGGGTAATAACTAATAAACCTTACATATACCCACATGACATTTGTACTGCATTACGAGGACACTGCATCTACAATCATCTTCCATCTCAAAAGGACCTAAATCGCAATAATATGCAAAACTAGGAATTGCAGGATCAATAAATAGAATAATTTACACAGAAATATGTGTCGATAGTGGTTATTGTCCGCGTAAATGTAAAATGGTCGATCAGAATGCGCTGGCGCAGTGTCGTATGTCGGTTGCCGTCGCACAGGCGCTCGATTCACCGAACCGGCTAACTTCCTGCAGCACAGGCATGTGCCATGAATAAACACATCTTCCAATACGCCCGTCACCAATATTCATATTAGTTCGACTCTTTGATTGCGAGAATGACTGCTTTGATAAGTGATATTCTCCAAGTTCACTCTCATAAAACAATAATCGCGTACATCGAAAACGTATACTGCACGTCGGAAGTCTCGGTGTTCTCAAATACTTAGGAGCGATAAAATGTTTGTTTTGTTGGCTCCAATGGTTTTATTCAAGTCATCAAGCATACCGTTAAGTAAGCTGCAGCTAGGGAATAGCTATTAGTTGGTCGTCGGTGTGTTAGCGGTACGACAGCCACATACAAAGCGTAGGAACCTCGCCATTTTAATATTTGCCATACAATTTGCATGTTTGACTAGGAAACGTTTTCCGGTAAGCCCCCCGCGTTTACTCGGACGCATTAACTATTGTTTATTTTTGTGTACGTAACAACGATTCAGCGGACTTTAGTGCAAACAAGCAAGTCAAGTAACGCATCTCGTATTGTCTCAAGTCTCAAGGGTACTCAAGGACCGTTTAAAATTCAGCAGTAATTAACAGTCCTGATGGTGTTTGTTGCAGCTGACCTCGTTTGTGAAGCCAGCGTTCAGTTCATGCGCAACACGATGCAGTTTTAATGACCGAGGCCGTTCGTTTTTCTTGCAACTTTGATTGTCGTACCGACTGAAGGTGACATTTCGTCCCCATAAAAATTAACGTCTAACAATTGGAGTTCCGTTTCTTGTGTCCGTATAGTGGAGTGTCTGGGGCGTTAAAAACGTGAAAACCTCAGATTTTGGTTACAGTGAATTAAATTTAAAATGGAATGTTTAGCTAATTAATAATAAGTATAAAAAGTTTACCTATTCAAATTTTGTGCAAAGTATTTGATAAAAAAAATATGGTTACAATAATACAAATAGGAAATACTACTACTAAAGATATTCAAAAGCCTAATAAAGGCTTTAGAATATCTTTGTTTATCAAAATTACGGTAGCGTATTATTTACATAGCCAGAAGAAATCAGAAAAAAAAACAGGCCAAATGCGTGTCGGGCCACGTACACTGTAGGGTTTCGAAGTTTTCTTTCTCTAAACTATGACAGAAAATTAAATATATTCGGGTGACATAGTGGCCGAAATACGCCTCCGTCACACTTNAATTCAAATTTTGTGCAAAGTATTTGATAAAAAAAATATATGGTTACAATAATACAAATAGGAAATACTACTACTAAAGATATTCAAAAGCCTAATAAAGGCTTTAGAAACACTGTAGGGTTTCGAAGTTTTCTTTCTCTGAACTATGACAGAAAATTAAATATATTCGGGTGACATAGTGGCCGAAATACGCCTCCGTCACACTTTTAAGGGTTCCGTACCTCAAAAGAAAAAAACGCCACCCTTATAGGATCACTTCGTTGTCCGTCTGTCGGTCTCTCATGACCTTTTTCTCAGGAACGCGTGAAGGTATCGTGTTGAAATTTTAATCAAATACGTAAAAAATTAGCTTCTATATCACCGCAATAAAAAATAAGGCTATTTATGATCATTTTTGCAACATATTTTAATAATCGCAAGTAAATCAAAACCTGCAGGGTACTTCCCGTTAACCCAAATTATAAAAAAATGGCAAGAATTAAAGTTCTACAGCTCAAGTAAAGGAAAAAGTCAGAAAATTGATAATTTGTAGTTTTATCAGTATCACATAAAAAACTCATTCCACAAATATACCTAACATTGCCACATTCATATTAATTTGGAATTTAGTTGGAGAATTTACCGTGACGTATATCGATGTCTGGGAGAAAATTTTTTTCCAACTAGAAAAGTTAATTTTCTCCTTCAGTCCTGTTTATCTTCGTCAGAGTATTGTCCAATTGTCCAGAGCTTTCATAATTTTAGTAAGTAATGTTAATAATTTCTCGGTATCGGTGTATTTAGTTTAGCTCATAACGAAAATGAGCTCGAAATTATTCATTTTTCTGTCATGGTTTAGAGACAGAAAACTTCGGAACCTTACACTGCGCGTGGCTCGACACGCCCTTGGCCGGTTTCTTTTTACTTGTCTATATAAATATACGCTGCCTGAATTTTGATATACAAATATATTCTACAGCCTTATAATAAGTATCTACCATTTGAATTATTGAAAAATCTTTTTTTTTTTCAAATCTGAAGCACAAGAGTTTAATAGGTAAACTTTTTTTATAAATATAACCATTCCATTTTAAATTTTTAAATTTCATTCGCTATAACTAAAGTCCGAGGTGAAAACCCCCAGGCACAACTAGCAATTGCAAGTTATGACGAACTAACAGAATTTCCAAGACGCATATTGACATTGATTTCGTTGAATGGCCAGTATTTTTTTTTAAATACTTAAGAAATAGTTATTGACTGTGTGGTGACGTCAGGTAATTATCTGAGAATTTATGATAGGTGTAGCAATATGTATGTTGCACTGCATCTTTTAAAATGAATGAGTTGAGTAGGTACTGAGATCTGCCTGAGCACCGCCGTGTCCTCGTCGAGGCGATCGGCGGCGGCAACCTCTCGCGTCCGGCCCTGGTTGAATCCATGGTCCGGAGCGAGGAGGCTTGGGAAGCGGTCACCTCCTTCTGCGAAGCAGTAATGCTAGCGAAGGAGGAGGCGGGCCGCGCGAGGGAAAGGCAAGGCCTTCGCCCCAACCGCCGCAACAGGAGAAAAAAAAAAAAAGGTACTCAATAATTGTTTCCCGATACTGTTCATATGAAGTATCTTGGACATTCTTCTCCATAGAGATACGTGTTTTGGAACGTGCTAATAGCTTCAACTATCTGACAGTTTAAAGGTGCAAATGGTTTAGTTAAAATAAATGCCTTGAGTTTAATTTTATGAAAGCCATTTGTTAGTAGCATTATTATAGTATAGTGTGCTCCACGGTGATTGATGTTTGTCCTTCACGAGTCACTACCTCAGCTAAAGGGGTATCGGATGGAGCAAGCAAACAAATAATGACAACGCGACACAAAGGTTCGTGACGTCAATATCTATCTACTCTGTGGTTTTGCAATATCGTGATAAACGTGAGATCAACTGTCTATGGCGTTTTATCAAATTGTTCAGACAAGTCACTGAATCCAATAAATTTTCTTCAATTAAAAGTCAAGAGGCAGACCAAAACTGTCTCGATATTTATCCAATGAATGTTGTGAATCGAGTTGTACAGGTGGCCAAGTTAAAATATTTTGCATATCATTAGAATTCCTCTCTTCTCGTCAATATTAATTAATTGTGTGTTGTCTTGTTAGCATACCATATTGATTATTAAATTCATTCGTAGTTGGTACTTCTTGCAAACACATAGCTTGTTATGTAATTGAGAGATGTTAAATGAGAGATAGTCAAATTAATAACGAGGCAGTACAGTCAAACGTTTACTTTGATTTATTAACAAGTTAACTAAGAAGTGCATGTTTATGACAAATGTGGCTAATAAATATCGACGGATGTAACATAATATGGTCGTGACGTAAAAAATAAAAACAAATATTAACAATCAATCATTACAGTGATGTGAAATAAGTATGATCTGTCACAGTGTTGTACGTCAGTGAGGTACCTACTTTCGCTTGCAAATTTTCTAGTACAACGCCGAGTCCACTGGCTAGTTGCGCAATAGTCAGAAGCGTGGTAAACACTTGTAATTATTATTGTAATAGCGTTCTAATCTAAACGAGGTGCAAGGGGCCTGGGCGTGGCGAGAAAGCGCCTTAACGACCCATCTCTGTAGCAGAACTGGGTACAGTGTGTTGACAATAGAATGGACACTTAAAACCAATTGTTATGGGGCATGGAAATTCCGGATAAAGTAATTCTACTGCTTTACAGTAGGGTAAATTTTTTTTTGCTGGTAAGGGCGCGTTCCCACTATGTCGTGACGACAGATTATCGTGTCGTTTAAAGCGTCGTGGCTTGTGTATTTAAATGGAGATGTTCACATATAGGACGACGCGATTAACCGTCGTCCACGACTTTTTACATACAAAATGTATGTAACAGTCGTCCAGTGATAAAATCGTCACGACATAGTGGGAACGCGCCCTAACTCTACACTCCACACGATATTTGTGTAAACTAACCAATTCTTTTCCGGGTGAAACGTGAGGTGCTGTTAAGCGGCAAAATGTTATTAATAAATCTTGATTTTCATTCGAATAACTTCTACGATCTTTACACAGTGAACAGTATTATATATAATACTTATCACGCGAATAGTAACTAATCGCTAAGGCCGTGTAATTAATTATTCGTTCCCATTTCTCAATACCTAGAAACTAATGAAAAGAAACATAAATCTTGTATTCTTTGTTTATTGTGGTGATCAGCACAAAAAATAAACGCTTCTTAGCCTAAATAAAAACGAGAAATAGAAGTAATTTCCCGAATAGTAGGTCATCCATCTGGATTCTATGGGTTGCGAGAATCGGTGATGCAATGCAAGATGTAAAAATATCGTAATCGAGTTGTAAGTAGACTGCTATTGCTTTTATTTCGTGTCGTGAACAGAAAAATGCTAGTCAAAGACTAGAATAGGCTGCAGTGTTTAAGCAATGGAATTAAAATAATTAGAAAGTAAATCTGACTCCAGTCTAGCCAAGAACCACCGTGTTTCCCAGTTAATGGGTTGTAGAGGTCTGGTAGGCAGCCGCTCCACGTAAAATACTGGTATTCAGCTGAATCCGGTTTGACTGGAAGCCGACCCCAATATAGTTGGGAAAAGGGGTAGGTAGATGATGATGAGAAAGTATTAAAAAATAGGTCGATTTGGTGATGCCTGGGGATGGCCCATCTTTGGAAGTGTTTTGGCCGAATTGATGCTGAATCTACCAAACGATATTGATGTTCACAATAATATAACAATAATTCCGAATTATCTGCTGGCAAAAAAATTACGATAGAAATCAGAATTTAAGGTTTTTTTCCCACAGTTTTAGAGTCCAAGAAAAAAAGGCAATACATCACCAGCTTCTGCGCAGGAAGGGGTTTATCCGGTCATTGTTGCATTTATAAAATTAGAATATGCAATGGACTAGCAACTTCAAAATTAAGTTGAGCTTTATAATTTTGAACTAGAATGTGATATAACGTTTTTATTAGTACCAAATCCTACCTTTATGAATCGCTGCATGTCTAATCGTGTGGTAACCACAACCGGAGGAAGTGAGTTCCTGTGGTATTCAGAGATATTGATATTATATGAATATCAGCTAATAATACCTCTATCCAATTCCAGTCTAGAAAATAATCCATTAGAGTGTTTACCATATGTTTACTTTTACCATCGCAATATTTTCTGAATTTTCCAGGATTTCATGATAATATTTTCTTAGTCACGTAAATCTAGCTCAGAACTGATTCTAGAATAGTTACCGTACGTTTTTATTAGCGTTTAGGAAAATGCCACTTCCCAGCCTTCAGCCATAAGTCCTTAGTCGTCTTTTATTACACCTACAAGGCGAGGGCGTATAATTAATTTTGTTTACCGTGTACTATTGTTTTCATTTAAGTATCTATCTTCTTCGGGGTGACATTGCATGTATCACTGTGACGGTGACTAGCAAAATTAGTATTTTTACATATAATGTTTCTTGTTTGAAACCTAAGGAACGGAACGACCTTCCCAGGACGGGACGTCCGGTGCTGAAAAGAGGATGGTGGGATCAGTTCCGTTGCTAAGTGCTACTGTAGGGCTTCTGATAGAAAAGATTGAAGAGACGCGGAGTTTACAACTGGTTTCTTAATAGGGTATTTTACTGAAAACATCTAATTAGTCCGTCAGACAGATTTTCAAAAATTTTGGACACGTACAAAAAATTAAGACTATACGTTAAAAACACGCGTGACGTCAAATTTTAAGCGAAGTGACGTCACGCGTGCAATTTTCCATTTAGTATTCGGGGAGTTTTGGAACTATGAGATATCGTCGAGTGTCGCGCACTGTCGTCTTCCCGAACACAAAAATGTAAAACTCCTGATACTAGGTTCCTCAATTCCTTATTCATGGACACTATAACTGCGTTCAAATCGTTAGATTCATATTCAAGGGATACACACACCAATTATTTGGGAGTGTTCACTGAACTGGGAGTAAAACAAAAACATACCCGCAGTATTCCAGAATGCAGACACGTCATACGTTCTGATTTGCCTTTGATTAGTCATTCAGTGGGTTGGGCTTGAGGGAATNAATTCGGGAAGTTTTAGAACTATGAGATATCGTCGAGTGTCGCGCACTGTCGTCTTCCCGATCACAAAAATGTAAAACTCCTGATACTAGGTTCCTCAATTCCTTATTCATGGACACTATAACTGCGTTCAAATCGTTAGATTCATATTCAACAATTGAAAATCGGGATATACATACACACCAATTACTTGGGAGTGTTCACTGAACTGGGAGTAAAACAAAAACATACCCGCAGTATTCCAGAAAGCAGACACGTCATACGTTCTGATTTGCCTTTGATTAGTCATTCAGTGGGTTGGGCTTGAGGGAATACAGAAGAGGTGCGACATGCGACACCGTTCAGTTGGGGATAATGAAACTGAACCGACGGAAATAATTACTTTTTGCGCCGGACAGAATTGCAAACGTCAATCGGCATTTACGGCAGCCGTCAATTGCATTCAACGACAATCGCTATGTCCCTGCCACAGTACCACACTACTGCATTTTGGTAAAAAAAAAACTATATTTGTTTGTAAAAGGTTCTTTCACTGCTAGAAATTCTTCCGCTAATTTCAGCGCTTATATAGCTTACACTATATCCCTAAGTTACGGTACTTTTAAACCCGAAAATGCACGGTCCCTTTCAGTTAGGTCACGCGAGAGATCTTGACCTGTTGTAGTTGATAAACGAATAACGTCAGCAAAAGTCTTTGTTATGTTTTGATGTTTCATCCATTAGTTGATCCAACCGTAATCTTGAGAATGGCTCAGCAACGCTTACATTTACTTCTAATAGCGTATTTCGCAACAAAAAAAAATTCTCCACAAGTCCACACCGACAAAATGTCACTGTCTCTTATATTAGAATCAGAATGTGTTTGACAGTCTCCCACTATTTTTAAATAACTTTTGTCATCATCTGCCTAGCTTTTTCTCAACTATATTGGTTATTTTTAAATAACTTTACAAATATTAAAAAGGTCTTAAATTTGAATAATAAATTTATAAGAACCTAATCAGCACAATACTTTCGTACGGAAAATATGATTTCCTTAAATTACATTACCCAGAATGCAAACTAGACCTGTTTGTGGCAATCCCGGAAATCCCGAAATAGCCAAGTACAGTCCCGGAATTTCCAGAATCAAATAATGTCCGGGATCCCGATCCCTAGGCTAGGGCTAGGGGACTACTGAACACTGTCCAACTGGGACAAAAAAAAAACGACTTTTACTGAAACTGAAAATATACAGCCTGGTTTGGGAGTCTTGGTTTCATATATGGGTCGCGATAATTGGGATTTTTCAGCCTGGAATTTCTTATTTAAAGCTTACGCGTAAGAAGACAAATTAAATCTTGATACGTTACACTTTTATTCAAAATAAATTGTGAAATAAATTAAGCATTTTATGAATGACTATGGATAATGCTTAACCAAACACAATTTATCACTCCTAACAACTCGATCTACATAATTAAGGTCAATTAATATCTCCTACAATATGGGGGGCGCTGACAGCGCGAGATATTGGTAGAAAGTGTTAACAGATAAATGTTTTATTAATTCAGTCATTATTCTAATCAAATTAAGTCAAAATAAACTAGTTCAAAATTGGTATGTTACAGAAAATATGTCCGTTTTTTTAATATTTCCGGTCGATACTAGACATTGGAGAGTTAAGAGTGAAACTCTAAATAAATAAAGCTAAGTATAAATTTGCTACGGAAATCCTTGAAGTAAAAGAGGCAGGTCAAGATGTCTATCTTAGATTGTAGAGTAATAATACACTATAACTCTATCAGTCGCCTAACATGTTTTACTTGCTCAAAGAAGTTTTGCAGGCGTTTGTGGCAAAACGAATTTTTCGGACCAAAACATTCGTTCTTATTTATGTTAACTACTCAGTTGATCAGAATAGCATGTTTCTAAACCTCGGAATAAACACGAAGTTGAGAAAAAGAAGTAAAAAAAAAAACATCAATTATAGAAATGCCCAAGCCTAGGGCCCAGAGCATGAGAGTCTGGCTTCGTATTTGGAGAAAACATAGAATCAAATGCCTACTTTTGAACCTACAGAATCAAATGTGAGCTTTTGAAAACAATTGGTCCAATGGATAATGTTAAAACGAAAACGATGGGGGCAAAGCCAAGATTTTTACAACTGATCTATCTAGCCTCTATTGTGATAATATTGTCCCACAACAGGCTATATGTAGGCCATCTCCTTTTTTTTTGTTTTTCAATTGGCCATTATCAAATGAAATCCTTCCACTCTGGGTGGAGCGGAAGGGAGTGTCAGACTCTTACTGACTAAAACCCCATCCGTGTTCCTCCTAATGCCCTTTGCGTTCCAGGGCTGCAGTGACTCTTTCGAACAAATTCCGCAACCTTGGACGTCCCCACCTACCTCTCCCTTTTCCACCGGAAGTACCAGTATGAAATTCCACCTTTAAAATTTAAAAAAAATCTGTCTAATGCAGTATCGCTTGCCTTTCGTGGTTATACTAGTCCACAGCTCAACTGATAAGCTGTGGATATCCATTAATCTGTTTCGCCTTTCTCAGTTCTATTCATATATGCTTTATGGTCTGGAAGAATGAATTTTTCATATACACATCTCAAATAAATTAAAAGTGCTTTAGGGAGGGATCGGTTAAACACTCAGTTTTAGTAGGACACATGAATAAAGGGGTAGAATAATCACCATAGTGCCTCAGTGCTCAACTACAGGTCAATGCCCTCGGATAGTCAACTATGAAAGTGTTGTGCATGTGTGAAACACTGAAATGTGACCTACTTTTACAGTGACAAATTGTGTTAATAGAATGCTCACACAATGTTTTTTATTTTGCCCAGCAGTGATAAAGGTAGAGTGGTTTATCTATTTTACAAAGTACTTATTGTGTAAATAAAGAGTGTGTTGTTTATTTACTTTTGTTTTCTATTGTACCTTTAACACTTTGTTTCTTCCAGTTTCTGGTTAGTGTTAAGAATAATTGCTTATGTTTCTCAGGAAAAGATAGCACATGCAAAGAAAGATAAAAAATATTACCTTTATCTGTACTAAACAGATGATACAGCTCTCAGTGGTACATGAGTCACATTGAATAAGATTTTACTAGAAGATTCATATGTAATGAGGAAAATAAACTTTCGTAATCTACTAAACTATGCACAACAACTGTGTAACAAGACAAACAATTTAAATGAGCGACAAGCCCTAAAAGTTAATAGTTTAAAATGAGGGCAGTGACGGGTGTCACCGTACTACTATCTACTATCACAACCTATATGTCACAACAAGGATATGTCCAGTGCCAAGATTTAGCCACGACAATTGACTTTTAATCACTTCTGGTTGCACCATTTAGTACCATTACATCCTACTTTTACTTCATAACATCAGACAGCTAGCCAACAGAACTGACTTAATTAAAAAAGGCTCAAAAAAAAGGATTGTAATTTTACTCTGCAAGAGTAGGCAGAATAGGTAATGCTAAAAAAAAATGTTACATGATAACGGTAATACCATGTGAAAGTAAAAGCAGAACAAGACATTGCTTTGGAAATTCCACTGTAATGGTAGAAAACAAGATTTCTAATATCACCTTATCATTAAATTAGTCTGGTTTTAGTATTAGTCATAAACTAAGCATGTGGAAGTATTGTTGCTTGCTCCAGTAATTCATGAATTCCTAGTACATTTGCATGCATGAAGCACATAATATTGAATAGGTAGTGTGTAGGACTGTAGGTAAAGAGAATAGGTGTGATTTTAGCTTAAACAATAACCTTTCTATGTCATGTTCACAGCCTATTAGTGTAAGTGCTTGTGATAATGTGAGCATACCAGTAATGCTTTCACTTTGGATTCTGATGAAACATGCTTCATGTCAAAACAAGTTAGGAACAATAAATATGTTACACATATTATTATCTTTCATAATATGCTTTGCAAACTGTCCATTTTTTCATTTGTGAAAATAATGTAGGTCATCTCTTTTTAAGTAGTACATACCCGTAGTTCAATCCCGAAGAATTTATAAGAACAATGAAATCCATTACTAAACAGGATAGAATGGTGCTATATATATTTATAACTGAACAATAATACTATTACTGTTTATATTTAGATTCTGTTCAGTGAGGAAAAATAAATCTGTCAAAAAGATTTTGCTAAAATAATAATTGTTTAATTGTTCAGTGATAGTTGCTGATAACTAAACTGCTATTTATTTGGTTATATAGAGGTGTATTCTTTAAGTTACTGATTACTTGGGTTTGTTAACCTTTTCGCCGCCAACGTACACAAAACGCAATGCCTCGCCGAGCGCCAAGCTATAAANAGTGTATTCTTTAAGTTACTGATTACTTGGGTTTGTTAAAAACAAATTT
The DNA here is from genome assembly GCA_002192655.3 of Mamestra configurata. Classification (NCBI taxonomy): domain Eukaryota; kingdom Metazoa; phylum Arthropoda; class Insecta; order Lepidoptera; family Noctuidae; genus Mamestra; species Mamestra configurata. The sequence goes on from NDFZ01004028.1 coordinate 27,410, forward strand.
GTAAGTTAAAGCTGTTGACCTGGTAATTACAGGCCGAGTTCATGTACAACATTTAACATGTATGACTGGTTAGTGCACGTAAAGGAAAAGAAATCGCGCAGGAACCGCTCACTATTGAAATGATTGCATAAAAAAACAGATATGATTACTCACGGTTCGGCCTCTATGGACTGCAGGCGAGCGACATAATTCGATGGAATGTAGCCTTCTTGTTTGGTCTTCTTGCTTCTAGCTAACCACCAGTCACCTTGTGTATCATTTAAGATTTCTAAATGTTCCCCTTTTCTAAAACTAAGGTCCTCATCGGTACGGGCATCGTAATCGTACAGTGCTACGAATATTCGGGTGGGAGGGACCTCGCTCGTATCTGTACCTTGATTTACCGTGGATCTAATTGGATCAGGCGGAGGGGTCGGCACTGGAGTCTGAAACTGTCTAGGGTCTTCTTCGTGCGGGTTAGCCCTTTCATTTTTGCTTTTAGAATCCTTTTCTCCTGTACTACTAAAACAGTTCCCCATTTTCTCTTTACAAGGTGAGTCTGGTACCACTCGTTTTATGTCAAATCACACACTTGTATGAACCCAAACTATTGTCCAAAGTTTCTATACCTATAAACATTTTATTTTGTCACATTAAAGTCAGAAATTTGAAACAATTAATATGTTTTTATCGTAAACAAAGAACATAAAACTCCGATCGGACATCACCACAGACGGCCATTTTGATGCGCCATAGACAATTTATAAAAATATACACAGGTAATGCACAGTAACAATAGACATTGCGAGAGCGATTAGATAAAATTTATTGGAATGTGCTATGCACGTGATTGTGGTAGCAGGCAATGACTAATTTTATTGTGTTACTGTGATGTGTACAGAAATACCAAATGTTCAAAAATAAATTATGATATACTAACTATAGCGACATCTGTTGTATAGTCTTAAAACTATAACTCCCCGCGCCAGCACCGCCATCTGCCGAAGTAACGTAAAACTAGATATTTTTATTATTAACTACCGCGATTAGATGTCGCTACGATACACGTTTTGAATCAAATTAAACAGCTGGCTGATAGCTAGGGTTGTCATCTTTTGGCAGATTGGCTGTGTAAATGTAAAAGAGATTTTGTACAGATTTAAAAAAATATCTGGTTGTAACGCACAAAATCATTGCCTTCCATTTTAAATTGGTACTTTGGTATTTTTGGTCTTCCTCATTTAAAACCGAATAGGTACGAGAAGTAATATAAACCGGAAGGAGTCATTTGATTTCCCATAAAAAAGGCAGCGTTTGATGGGGTGCAGACAAAAGAAATGAAACTATGTTCTTCAAAATTTATCTCCAACTGAATTATCGACGCTGAAACAATTTGCTTACCCTCACTTACTTAGCTTGCTCTCACTTAGTTTGCTTTAACATTGTTTAGCATACGTAGCTGTCTTGAACTTGCCTAAAATCCATAGGGCCAATTCTACTAATTTTTAACCTTTTGAACGCCATTGTCACGTATACATGACAAGCAAGCGTGCGCCCTGTACGCCAAACGTCACACATATGTGACAAAAAGTACGGCGAATTTGTAGCTTGGCGTCGGGGGCACGCCGATGCGTTTATGCTCTGGCGTTCAAAAGGTTAAACAATTTTCGCATTCGCATAACAGTCGAAAGCTTTAAAAGAAGCCTAATTTTTCATATATTTTTGACAGATTGCGACTGAGATGCGAATGCGAACGTTGCTTGAAAATTAAAAGAATTGGCACTCTGAAATCATCTTTAAGTTTATTAATTTTATCAAAAATTATTTTGAAATCACTGGCAAAACCTTGCGAATTTGAAAAAGTGCGGTTTATTTTAAATCCCTTCCAGGAGTTTCAGGGCTCAATTCTTAGAAACTCCTGGAATTCCGGGAGAGGAGGGCGCCCTATTATTCGCGTGATCAGCTGACTATCTTCTTACAGTAGCCAAAATTTGAGTTGACTTAGATTGTTACAGGACTTGAAACCTGCTCTACTTAGCTTAATCCTAATAAAGAATTAGTAGAGTAGGTTTAAATGGGTGTTGCAGAATGTTCGATAGAGCTACCGCGGGTCAGGAACATAAAGGGAATTTAAAGGAACACGGGTGGGTTTTAGTCAGTAAAGGGGTGACACAGGCGCAGCGGGAGAAATCGTTTGATGACTTCCCATAAAAAGGCTTTCAATCGGTTTGCAGGGAATTACCTATTTAGGTTGGTACATAGTTTAGGCTGTGTACATAGTTAACATTGCATCTTCGTATCGTAATCCCTGGCCTGTTATCCGTCGTAAGGATTGCTTCATTCTGTAAGCTGTGCTTATCACGACGACTTCAATTAAACAAGGATCTAACTGGATTGCTGCTACGGTCTCTAATGTAAGCGCAATGGATTTGTTACAGTTGTTTACACATGGCTGTGTATACTTATGAGTGCGTAGGAAATAGTATTTTTTTAAACAAGCGCACGTGTAGCAAACAACCTTTCAAATCCAAGCAAATTATTGCCGAATGAACAATATAGGGAGGTATTAGTAGGTAGAGAAATATTTACAATAAATAAATAGAACGGCCGCTGTCAAAATAGTTTTTATTTCAACACAATCGGGTGCTATAGTTATATATTATTTAAAAATAAGTAAAAAGGAACCTCTCAAATTAAATCTTAAAAGTTCAACAACAAACTGCAATATTAATTAAATCCTTATACTTAAACACTTAACAGAAACACAATAAATTAACACGATGTAAAATAATAAAAAAGAAACATCAAATAATTGTTAACAGTTTTTTTTTCATATGAACTTACGAGTAGATATTTAATTACAAAGTTTTTTTGAATGGCAGCATCGAATTCAATTAATCTAAGAAGCAGCTAAGACTCACTCAATCACAATTTAAGTCAGTAAGAACTCTGACGTTTGTTTGTTGTTTCAAGTGGAGTTTATATCCTCGTAGCTATTTAATTTAATGAACTAAACTTGAGTCGGATTATTTTCGACCCTAATATTTAGAGCGCCCTAAACGGCACGGCTCACTTTAAACTTTCATAATGAACTACCTAGGTCTTTTTATTTTGTTTAATAAATTTCCTAAGCTTAAAGGCCTAAAAAATTAAAGTTACATTTTGCAAAGAATGTAGAAGACAGTGGATAAATGTTTATCCTTTACTCTTGTCCGATTTGAAAAAAAAATAGTGTTCACCAGAACGCGATGGTGCATTATCATCATTGGCGTCTTGGGGCTAAACAAAGTGGAGTTATATCAGGCGACAACGATTATTGAAAAGACAAAATGTTTCAGATTAACCAAGCCACCTGAGGTTTGGAGCTTATTTCAGTTTTTGCTTCTGCATTATTTGTTCAGAGAGTACCTATGGGTAAGGATGAAGGCCAAGTACGGGAACTAGGTACCTACTTCATTCAAATATCTTCTCATCGTCATCTGCCTAGCCTTTTCCCAATTATATTGAATACCAGTATTTTAAGTGGAGCGGCTGCATACCAGACCTCCACAACCAATTAACACGGTACTTCTTGGCAAGACTGGAGTCATTTTCTGGCTTCTGATATCTAATCCTTTACGACTGCCAAAGGTCTACAAATGACGGCCGGGACCAACGGCTTTCCGAAGCACGGAGGAATCTCGGTATGCTAAGATTGTTACCCATCCACAGACCGATCGTGGCAAGCGTTGCTTAACCTTGAAGATCGACCCGTGCAGCTGGTATTATTTAGCCACGAGCTCCTCGATTTAAATATCTTCTATGCGGAGAATTTTAAATTCACTCACTCTTGGTCTGAATTTTATAGAAAAGACTAGCTTATTCCTGCGGCTTCGCTCCTGTAGCCTACATCACAGGAACCCTGTCTTTTGTGTGTCTGGATAATAAGTAGCCGCTCCTGTGATTTTCAGCTATGCTACAGATGCCCACACATCAAACTGTAAAATTTTCTTAAACAACCTTGAACCTACTGTATTAGCTTTAAAGTTCAAAATCTATTAAAGAAATTTGACAGATTGTTGTAGTTTGATGTGCTGGCGTCTGTACTTATAGGTTACTTTAGTAGAGCTTTTTGAATTTTCGGAATGAGAACAGCTGCAGTGAAATTCTGTAAATCTTTCACCTTGTAAGCTTAGGTGAGGTGAACATGACGTGAGCTGTCAATCCATACAAACAAGATAGAATGACAGTTCACTTTATGGTCACTCCCTCCTTAGTTAACACGGTGAGATGTTGACAGAATAAATCGGCTGTAGGTATTGTGACGCTGGAGGTTGTTTTGAAACCTTTATACATGATGACGGGAAATGCTTCTATCTGGTTTGAAAGGGTCGTGCAAATTTAAAATAGGTAAATTGTATTTGATTTAAAAAAAAAATGATTTAGGCCCGGCTGTCAGATCTTTATTAGCTTGCCAATGCAAGCTACAAAAATCTGATTTGCCTGATGAAAAATATAATTATTATCAGTTCATCGAGTTTTTCTATAAATACTGGAGTTGGCCCGGGGGGCTCACACGTCCGGGGCCCGGGACGGTATGATGATAATAATGATATAATGATAATATCGTAAAATAATGCATTATACAAATGATTAATTATATCTATTGGTAGTAGGTTGCCACTTTTTTAGAGAGAAAATAAATGTTTGCACCCTACCTCGGATTTATATTTTTATATTCTCAAAGAGAAGTAACTTGGCTGATGATGCAGGACAGCTCAAGAACTCAGAAAGTGCAGAATGCAAGAGCAAAGGAAATGTGCTCGAATTTGTTGTAACCTGGCTGGATGAACTACTCGTATCTCATTTTATGTAGGTCGTAAGTGCCGGGCCCTAGGCTGCGTGGCCCCCTACCCTACCTACCGCTTGCAAACGCCACTTCGAATATATGGCCTGTTCGACCCTGGAACACAAATACATAATTTCACCTCTTAATATTAGTTTAGTAGTTTAGTTTGGTATACCTGAATAAACTGTTTTCTTTCTATATATTTCTTTTGCGCTACATAATGAACTACTTCAAAGAATGTCTTAAAGAGTCTTAACAAATTTAAAGCAAATTGAAACACTGCAAAGAAAATTAGTTGAAGTTTCTTATACTTTAATCTGATAACTTAAGTAATCTTGCCGTGGAACTTAACGCATTATAGCTTCATGTCACTGTGGAGCTTTCTAAAGCGATTGTGTTTTTCTTTATCCTTAGAGGAGTTAAACTTCTTAGAGAAATGAGCACCAATGAAGATGCGTTTTTAATTTGTTTTGTAGAGATTCTATATCATCAAGGCCTCTTTTGAAGTTTAGGAACTTAATGGCATGTTATCAATGAAAAGATATACCTCATTTAAATTTTAAAAGATAGTTGTCATACGATGTTTGTCAGACGGCCGAAAGTACGGAGATTGCCCTTCACGCCACAGACATATTGATAATAATATGGAAGCGAGTAGTAATTTTATAGATACACTAGCTGTCCCACGCAACTTCGTCTGCGCCACATTTGTCATGAATGCTCGGCTCCTATTGACCGTAGTGTGATGTTATATAGCCTAAAGCCTCCCTCAATAAATAGGCTTCCCAACACTAAAACATTTTTACAATTCTATTTATTTTTCTAATAAATAGTCAAGAATAACTGATCGAGTGGTAAATGATCAATTATCGAGCGCCGCGAGTAGAAAATAATTAAAGTACTAATGTCGCTATTAAAAAATAGGTGTTGGTGATTGAAGACTGAAAATTTAGGGTTGTATGTATTTTTAAATGCCACATTATAAAAAACTAAAAAATTAAATGGTGTCCAAAAAATAAAAATAATTGTTAGGGTTGGACAACCCTTATCACTTAGGGGTATGAAAAATAGATAGTAGCCGATTCTCAGACNATGTTGTCCAAAAAATAAAAATAAATGTTAGGGTTGGACAACCCTTATCACTTAGGGGTATGAAAAATAGATAGTAGCCGATTCTCAGACCGACGGAATATGCATATAAAATTTAATAAAAATCGGTCAAGCCGTTTCGGAGGAGTATGGTAACTAACATTGTGACACGAGTATTTTATATTTAAGATTATACATGTCTTACCTATATAATACGCGAAATAAGCCTATTATTTACAAGTCCCTCGTCCCCGGCGTTATGGTACCTCAAGTTTGATTTTCCGATCTGTTTTTTTCTTCAAACATTACCGTTTCAATTACGATATTCTCTGAAAAAGTTGCAGTAGGTGCAGAATATAATCTGTTGTGGCTTTCTACGATTTTAGTTTTACTTTTTCATCGTAAAATCTATGTTTTGGATAAGTTTTTTTCTTTAATTTAGCTTTCAAATTACTTTAAAAGTAGATATCTGTTCATTTCGTTGTAAACTGCCGCGTCACCTAAACCCTTAAGAGACTGCATTTTCTACCAAACATGGACGAAAATGACTCCGTTGCGATCTTGACTTGTAGGTAAACGATCTTTATTACCTTTTCATCATGTGGAATATCTCTAGAATAATGCTAGGTTTCACACGTCTAAGTACAACTATTCGAAAGTGTACTCTATGGTTTAAAAAGTGGATGTTAAGTTAAGGTTGCCATACCGTTGGGAGAGAAGTGGAGGGAATTTAAACTCCATACCTTTGTACCTCTCTGCTGCAGTGGACAAGGCTGCATCTGACGGTATACTGCTCTTTCCGAGAAGATAATTTTCCCGCTTGCTCGCTTTGCTCCAATGGACAAGCAGCTTTATGTAGCACTTCTATTTTTTCTTAATCTAGATCACTCAGCAAAGGGCTTTTCAATTCAGCAGTTTAAATTTACTGATTTCAAGTGATTTTCATTTTATTTTTGCTGTGCTGCAGAATCAAATAAAATATAAACACGAAAGTTAATAACAGGTAGTCCCTGTTAGGGACTTTGTTTGTTTAGGCTTCTTTCTTCTTTAATATGTTTAATGTAGGTACCTAATTAGCGTTTTATGTATTTAATCCCGAAGTTGGACATAAATCACATTTATACATCTACAGTCAACCGCACTCCCATGGTAACTGATTGACATTGACAGCAACAAGAACCAACATGCAATTGACAGTACCGACTCGGTGTATTCTGTTTCAAACATACTTTGTTGTACTTCAGAGTTTTGAAGTGGATCAAGGCTTAAACGTAATTTAATTAAAGTCAGTAAGCCATGCCAATTACCTATATTATAATTGAAAAATATGTCCTTCTTGTTTTTGTAATTTGGAACCTTTTCTCATAATTCATTTTTTTTTGGGTTGGAGTTATTTAACTTTCTTCAAAATATTAGCCATATTCTAGACTTTCAAACTTTTTTTCGTAATNTTTAATGGAGTTTAATGGAGTTATTTAACTTTCTTCAAAATATTAGCCATATTCTAGACTTTCAAACTTTTTTTCGTAATGTCTCCACCTGTAGGTAATGGACTTTAGTTTACACGACCTCAACATAAACGTAGATAATATAAAGAAATGTTTCGTAATTTTCAAATTGCCAGTACTATTTATAGATATACAAGGTGGAAACGACGATACGACAATAAATGAAAACACTGACAAACCTGGTTCATAGGAATATTTTGAAACTATTATAAATCCTGTCACCGGAATTAAAAATGAACTTTCCAATTAAGTATATGAAACGTTAAAAAAACTTAAACTAGTCAAAGATAATGACTACTATTCTGACGAAATATTCAAAGAAGTCTGTTGCAGTTAGTGACATCAAATCTGTGATAAAAGACAACATATTCGTATGAACTAGTATTGCCAGTGTTTTGATTTATTGTCGTATCGTCGTCTCCACCTTGTATTTCTTTAGATTTCATGTGCGTTCATAGGTACAGACGCCAGCACATCAAGCTACCCGAAACTGTCAAATTTTCCTAATCAACCTTGAACGTAATGATTTAACGATAAAGTTGAAAATCTATTTAAGAAATTTAACAGATTGTTGTAGCCTAATGTCCTGGCGTCTGTAAAAAGGTGGATTTAATGCATTTGGTATTCTCTACCAGCCAGAGATAACATGGAAAGTGCATAGTTTAATCAGTTGAAATAAAAACAAAAAAGACACTCTGAAAAGATATCTTTAATTCAGATTCTGACTAGACCAACAACCTCAATGCTTTTCCAATTTGAACATAACAGATTCATCTTCACACACAGCTCTCAAACAAATACAAGGAATGATACAAGAAATAGCAAGCCAACATTGTCAATGTGATTTCCCAAGACATCGAGCCTCACTCTGCCATAATGAAAACAAGGAAAACTGTCGTTAACAAAGTATATTTTAATCAATGAGATCAAGTTCTGAGAAACTTGTGTAATTAATTTTAGAAGTTGTTTTTGAGAGACACTTCAAGTCGGATTAAAAATTCTTTGAGTTGTTCAGGTTTTTAAATACTTACTTGGAGAGCTTGGAGAAAATTAAAAGAAAAATCTGACAAGATCCACTTTTTTTTTAAAGATCATCAAATGACTTCTTCCGCTCTGGGTGGAGCGGAAGGGCATGTTAGACTCTTGCTGACTAAAACCCATCCGTTTTCCTTCTAAAGCCCTTTGCATTCCAGGGCCGCGGTGATTCTTTCGCACAAATTCTGCAACAGACAAGATACAATGGCAGTGGTTTAAATAACATCAGGGGGTTGCACTCCAATCTCGATCCGGTCCATCATCACCTCGAGGCGGAGAAGCCGCACCTGTTTTTCCTGATGGAAACGAAGATAACAACCCCGTTACTCTCAACTACCCGGGTTACTCTCTTCACATCAATGACCTGCTTCAGCCTGGTATTGTTAGATACGCAGATGACAGTTCCGTTTTAGAGAAATACTTGTCCAATGCAAAAACCAGCGGGGAAGCAGTTCGTTCCTTGAGAGAGGTCATGGTAGAGCGGACAAATTTGACCTTAAGTCTCGTCTCCCAGTGGATGATATCAATCTGATCTCTTTTAACGCCACCAAAACACAAGCGTGTCTTTTACCACAAAACATAAAGTTTTTAACTAATACTTACTGATGTGGCCATTCGTCATGTTAACAATTTATCGAAGAGAGCATTTTAAAAACCGGCCAAGAGCGTGTCGGACCACGCACAGTGTAGGGTTTCGTAGTTACCCGTCTTCCAAACCATGCCAGAAAAATAGTAAAATGTACCTGACTATTAGATTACAAATTCACTTGGTTTTAAGTAATTTTCTATGGAATTATTAGGAATTTTTTACTTACCCAGTTAATTTTTTTAAGTTGGTCGACTATTATTCGTTAACTTGTAAAGTCTACTTAGCTGTAATAGTTTTCCTTTTAAATTCATTATAATATGCAACTACCATGAATTTTTTCATCTCCAAAAATAACCGTTTAGCTGGTTTAGTTTCCCAGAGGGGACACTTGTCTCTAACAAAAAATATTTATTTATTTATTAAAACTTTATGTACTAGTAAAAACACTGTACAAAGGCGGACTTAATGCCTTAGGCATTTTCTACCAGTCGACCTTAGGGTGGTACGGAGACAACATGGCAGGTGCAATTTAAAGAAAAACTAAAAATAGAGAGAAGAAAAAAAATATAAAAACATTTATAAATATATAGATACATACATACACATAAATAAAGTTATTGAGAAAAAACGAATCCAACGAATTAACGCTGTGATGATTCTACCAACTTCTTGCGAATGTGCTCACGTGCCTTCACCTTAAAGGACAACCGACTTGTTGCCGTCCTGATGCTCAGAGGGAGCGCATTCCAGAGGAAAATCGCTTGAACAAAGAAAGAGGAGCGGATAAACCCAGAGCGGTGAGAGGGACATCGTAGAAGGCGATTATTGGTAGAGCGAAGATTTTTACTGTGGGCAGAACAAATGAGTTGAATTTGTGAAGTTAGATAAGAGGGAGACGACGGATTATTAAGTAAAGAAAACAGACTAGGCAAGGCCCTCAGAGCTCTCCGCTGACGATGGGTAACCATTTTAATAGTGAGCGATGCGCGGATATATGATCATACTTACGGAGATTAAAGACAAATCGAATGCAGTTATTTAGAAGGCGGTCAAGTTTATTGAGGAGATCTGCATTCAGGTCGTAGTAGCACACATCACCATAGTCGATCATGGGGAAAATTAGGGACTGTACTAACATTGCCTTTATGTGAGCTGGGAGAAGATTTTTCAGTCGATACAGGGACCGCAACGTTCCGGTAACTTTTCGACTGACACTCGTGACCTGCCCTCGCCAGTCAAGACAGGTGTCGACATGAAGACCAAGATCCTTAACCTCGGAACCAAACGGAATGACTGTGTTGTCAAAGATTACGGGTGGTACAATTAAGCCTTTCAGCTTTTTCAAGCTATGGGGACATTCAACCATGATAGCCTGACATTTTAAAGGGTTAACTGCCACCCCGAATCGGTTTGACCAGCTTTTAACCAACCTCAAATTCCGGTTGAGCTCCTCGATCGCATCCGATAATTTGTCAACACCTGCCTGACAATAGAGCTCAGTGGTTATAAGATCAATAAAGATGGAAAACAAAAGAGGAGATAAAATACCGCCTTGAGGGACGCCAGCTGCAAGTTCACACCACCCGGACGAAGAGTCTCCAGCACGAACTGACTGCTGACGCCCCCGAAGATAAGAGGAAAACCATTCAAGCACTTCGGGAGAGAACTTCGGGAAATTAGCACTTTAAAGCTTAATATTTCGCAAATGAATCCTTGGATGGAAAAATGGTTTTAGCAAACCCTCAATATTTTTAAACAACCTATCCAACGACACCATGGGGTAGACGATAAAAAATCATCGCCACTTTAAATGTAAGGGGGCCACCCTAAAAAATATATTTCAAGATTTTATTCTACCACTTTGTAGGCATGATTAATATGTATACCCATACCAAATTTCAACATGGCGAAACTATAAGGTTACCTTGTTGACTACGGAACCCTAAAAGCACAATTTCTTACTATTTGCTGAGTTAACTATGGGCCCTTAGCTTAGTAGATGTCTTAATATCTCCAGTCTGAATTATTTCAGATGATGGTTAATTAACATTACACTAAAGATAAACATAGGGAGCAGTTGTTAAAAAATCTTTGATTTCAAAGAAATTAATTAATTAAAAGCATAATAAGGGGCGGTCCCTTATTAGGTATGCTTTTCTACTTCGCCTATTCATAAATATTATGGATAGGCGAAGGCGATAGAACCTTATCTTTTTTATACCTATGTAAATGGAGGATTAGTAAGTATCCATTTTGTAAAAGACGTCATCTCCGACCACGAGAGTCATAAAATCGTTGCTGTGAAACCTTTTTCGTTACAATAGGCGTTTTTCATGTCTGAATGAACCTATTTATCGAGCAAACTTTTTCTCGTCTAAAAAATGGGCTTTCAAAGTGTCAACGGGCTTCGTAGCGTCGAAGCGATGAACAAAATATATCTACGTTTAAGCTGTGTCGAGTAAGAAATCCGTCTGAAAGTTAGAGGAGTAAGGAGTGTGATGGCTGAAAACTGACGTTGACTAAAGTAGTGGGGAAATCGGTTGTGGTGCATATGAATGCACTTACCGTGACATCCGATTTCCGAAGAAATGAGAAACATGTCGTGTGCCTTCCATACGACATATTTCTGTGTGTCTTTGGATGGTTTTAAGAGTAGGCGTACACCAAAGAAACGATGCTGATGGTTGAAACCCTGTCTGGCTGTCAAGTGAAAACAGTAAGAAAACTGTAAGAGAGACATTGCAATCTAGAGTTTGTTGTCGTTTTTTTCAAAAATTCTGTTTGATTCGCATTACAGGATGGCAGTTTTCACCTTCGTCAATACTGGCCACTACGATCTAAATAAGATACAGTTATTGGCTGCATATTTGCTTTATTTTTTTCTACCGTAAGTCAATTTTGTGACATAACGCTCAGTCCAGTTTCATACGTCAATGGTTTTATTCGATCGTGCCATCTATAATACAAGGATGTATGTCCTCATACCGTGACATATTGCCAGCCCTTCACCGCAGCGACAAACGGATACCATTAGTAATCCACTTCCCTTGTTGATTCTAACAACTTTGGCGGAAGGTAAAGTCACATGTATTCGCTTGGTTGAAGGTAATGGAAATACGAATGAAAATATAAACACGTCAAAAGTATTTTTTTTTAGTTAAAAGTTATCCAATTAATATTTACGAAATCTAGTCTTCCAGACTGGCCTCTTACTTTAATTCCTATGTTTAAGTTAACAAGTTATCCCTATATTTTGTAAAAATTAAGATAAATTTGTAAAAATTTGTAAATTGCAAATTGTGGGAAATTAACCTAAGTTAATGTCGCCAATTAAATGGCGAAAAAGCCAAAAATGAGGATTTTTAACATTTTTATTGTAAAGATAAAAAAATAACGAGATTCATATGGTTACGATATCGGATGGTTTGGGTGCTTATCAGCAAGCCTGAAGTGCTGGAGCCTCGTAGCCAACATTATGGCAGTCATAGAACGATTCCGTCTAGCAGTATTGTACCGGTCCTGTCTGCGATTGGTCATGCGAGATCGTCCTCCATGTCGCTCGGCCACACTGCCTTTGATACGATAGCATGTCCAGAGGCGGCTTATGGCGCTCTGTGTAGTGCCAAGAGCGACGGCCACAGTACGTTGCCTGGAACCCGTTTGCAACAGTCCGACGGCTCTCATCATCTCTTCTCGTGTCAAATGATGTCGTCGCTCCATACCGATGCAATTTTTTCAGTTTCGATGCAGAAATTGTAATGGTTTTGTAAAAACGCTATTACACAATTTTATAGGAATCCTGATTGACAGTTGATTTTCTGTTTGAATCAAAATTTAAAGAAAATTCTTAATTCAAATAGCGAGTTTCACTAAAAAGAATCAATGACGATCCAAACAAATATAAAATAATAATCCTCTATTGTGGCGATTCTCTAGAACGTACTTGATTCCTAGACACTTTTGATGTGTGTAAATAACTTTGCTGTTCTATTTTCGGATTCATAATGATAAATAAAATTAGTTTTGCTCTTCTTCATTATTGCGAGCCTGACTATAGAAATCAAATACCAGAGCATTTGACTTGTCGGCGTGAGCAAATTATTACGACGTAAAACGAAACGCAACGCTCTATGACATCATCGCACCACTCGGTGAATCAGGCGAGTTGTGGAAGGGGTCGGCCTTTATACACCGAGCGATACGGACATTCCGATTCTAGCGAGCGCCCAGTCCACAACTCCAATAGTGATACGGATCACGCCTGAATCACATTATAAATAGTTTAAGATCTTATTGTTACTATTTATTACTTTTGTTATTATTTAAAATTCGTATCTAATTTATTTTGTGTAAATGTTCTTTTAAATAGATTTAATCTTCATTAAATTATTTAATTATATTAACTGATTTGATTTTCGTTTGTAATTCAATTAATTCGATTATTTAATTAAATCAGAAATTAATTAGGTTTTTTTGTTATTAGTTTTAATTTACGTTTGTTATTAAATAATTTATATTTAATATTGACTTTTTTTTTAAAACAAATGGCGAACGATAACCCTAAAGATAACATGGACCCCGTAAGAAGTCGGTCTCCTTCACCAATTATCCAGTCAGGCTTCTCCCGAGCCAAAAGACTACGTTATTAAAAATAATATTAACTTAGGTACATCGGCTTTTTCTAGGAAAAATAATAAATTCACTTTTAATAAGAATTCAGTAAAGCGTCGACCGTCAACTTAATTACTTCGAACAACTTCGCAGGGACATACAAAAATAGAAAACCCATAAAAATATTCATTATTAAATAATTTTGAATGGAAACGAAGACCGACGCGATATACCATTCTATGAGTAGGTAGTGTAGACTTTTTTATATGATTATTATAATGGAGGGTACCCTCGTGTGCCATGTGCCAACAATCTCACCTGATGGAAAGCGATGTGGTGGACGATGGAGCATGGAGCACGCTTGCAAGAAGTAACCTATTCACTCTTGACTTAATCCAAGGCCCCCAGGTTGTAGGTTGTATTAGTGTTTACCTACTTCTACTTACTCATCATCATCCTTTTCCCATCTATATTGGGGTCGGCTTCCAGTCAAACCGGATTCAGCTAAATACCAGTATTTTACGTGGAGCGGCTGCCTACCAGACCTCCACAATCCTTTAACTGGGTAGCACGGTACTTCTTGGCAAGACTGGAGTCAGATTTTCTGGCTTCTTACAATCCGTACTGACTGCCAAAGATCTACAAAGGACTGCCGGGAGCAACGGCTTAACGTGCTTTCCGAGGCACGGAGGAATCAGTATGTTAAGATGGTCACCCATCCACAGACCGACCCCGGCAAGCGTTGCTTAACCTTGAAGATCGACCCTTGCGGCTGTTATAATTAAGCCACGAGCTCCTACTATACTTACTACTACTTACTGCCTTAACGAAATAAAACTTTCATTAGTTTTGTAACTGTAAGCTTTTCAATGTAGGTACCAACTTTTTCCAGACTTCGAAAACATTATTAATATCAAGTCACTTGGAAATATCATAAATACTTTTATATTTCTTTTAAGAGCGTGTTGATGTACTGAAGAGCATCATCTTTCAGAAAAAAAGAAATATTTAATTAGGAATTTTCATTGAAAGAGTCCGTAGTTCGTTGCAGAGAAGTTTGTTAACTTTTCTTATGAAACTCTTTTGTTAAGTTCATATTTATTTTCTGTTGTTAACAGTAAAGCTTTGTAGCAAACTTACTTGTTAAAATATAAAAGGATATCTTACATGATGAGCGGTTGCAGTCTGAGAGGAAAATGTATACTGTATTTAGGTATCCATTTTGTAGTTTAAAATGGTTGTAGTATAAAGCTGAAAGTTAAACCACGTTCTTTTGTTTGTCTGCAGTTGTTTGGGAACTCTTGAATAATGTTTTCATTATTTTCATTCCATTTCAACGGATGCGTTTTGCTTAGTGCAAAAAGCATCCGTTTTTATTTAAATTGAATGGTTCAGGTGCTTAATTGCATTTCCAGCAGCTTAAAAGTTAGTCTTTGAACTAATTTTATACTTTTAGATTGCTTTGAGAGTTTTAAACAAAATAGGAATACGTTTTATTAGAAAAATATGAAATGCTATCTCATAGGTAGGTAGTTTCAATAGTATATATAAATCCAATAGGTATCTAGTGGTTCTTCAAAACGTTTTAAGGGACTTTCTTTAAAAAAAAACAACGAAGTTATGTAAAGTTTTTAGTTCTAAGACATTGCGAATACAATATTTATGACTAAGCAAATACAAACGTAGTACCTACTTCCCCAATAAAAATCCATCAATACGGAAAGTTGAAAAAATAAAATAAAAAACAAACAGTTAAAAAGCTACCACACGTGTTTGATGACAGAAAATTGAGGAACACACACATACATCCAACAGAACAAAGACGAA
Source organism: Mamestra configurata (assembly GCA_002192655.3). Classification (NCBI taxonomy): domain Eukaryota; kingdom Metazoa; phylum Arthropoda; class Insecta; order Lepidoptera; family Noctuidae; genus Mamestra; species Mamestra configurata. The sequence continues at coordinate 42,876 of NDFZ01004028.1, forward strand.
ATTTCAGCAACTACCTTACGTAAGAATGCAGCTGTAAAAGCTATTCGGGAAATCTAGATTGGATTACTTCAAGTCAGCAGCAACGGATTATCTGAGAAGTTCCCAACTTGCGATCTCGTCTGACCGACTTGCGAAGCGTTCTTATCAAAGAGCCGAATCACCAATCTACACATTGTCTTTAGTCCTTCATTCGGTTTCTTTAATTAAGATTTGAAGGTCTTACGAACGGTAAAGTTTATTGTGGGATACGGTGAACTAAGACTCAGACGTTTTATTGAGTGGTTTTTTAATTAATTGGTCTGCTCTTGACCTCGATTTCGTCTGATGGAAAGTAATGGAGTTCGATTAACGAGTGCAACCAGCAGAGTAAGTTTTAAGGTCAGATGCGATGGCAGAGATCAGAGTTCAGCTTCTAAAACGTGACGAATTTCCGTTCAGTTTTTTGTAAACGAATGGATTGCACTATACTTGAGCGTACAGTCCGGGAAATTAATTGTTTCTTACTGAACCTAGTTGGCAATGATATTTTCGAGCCGTTTGGGGTTGAAACTCTTGGACCGAGAGGTCCGAGTGCTCATGCGTTATTTAAAGAACTTGCTAAACGCTTAGGTTACACTTCACGTGACCTAAGGGCTGGCTTTAATCTTGGACAGGGGATATGCATTGCTATATAACGTGGCAATGCCGCCAGTGTTTTGGACTCACTTCCAGTCGATAGTCGAAATATTTTAGGTGTATTTAGTTAGATAAGTATCAATATATGAGTGAGTAACTGACAGACAACGCACAGCCGAAACTACTGGTCGTAGCAAGCTGAAATTTGGCATGTAGGTGCCTTGGAGTGTAGGGGACTAAGAGAGGATTTCCAAAAAATCCTGCGGGAACGGGAAAAAACGGTATATGCGTGTACGAAGTCGCGAGCAAAAGCTAGTTTAAAATAGGAAATTCTTACTGAGAGGCGAATGTCACTTGCACGTTCTCTAACAACATAGTAGACAGACTTGACAGACTATACAGCAACTTCACACATACCAGACCATTGACAGTTTTTCAACTTTAGTGAAGTTTTATATTACTCTGATTAGTTTCTAAAATTGGTTAGCAATAATCTCCTTGAGCTAACCAAAATGTATAGGTTCTGTTCCTCCAATATTGCTTTAGTTTCATTATTGTATGAAGCCAATAATGTCCGTTATTGATCTCGCGTTCCTGAATGCCCGATTCAATAAGCAGTCTAATCTAATCACCTGGCATTATGGATGTGGTAATATGCGTTTCAGGGATAATCTTCGGTTCTAGACCACTTGACATTCAGATAGCGACTATCATTATAGTATAAAGTTGAAGTTAGGGATTGACCCCGTGATTTCGCCAGTAATAAGAATAACCCAAGAGATGAGGCGCAGCATGTTTTGTTCTTCCGTACTTTTTCCACTTACCGTCATCCTTCCTAGCCGTATCATCTAGCACATAACCCATACAAATGCCGAAAAATGTTGTCGCATGTACAAATAACCTCAAAGACTCAAAGCATTTATTTCAATTAGACCATTTACAGGCACTTTTGAATTGTCAAGGTCGGTCGGTCAAAAACATGAAGCTATTTGCACTTTCCAAAGCACTATGGACAACGTGCAAGAAACTCCACGGACACTCTTTTAAAAATAATATTTTTACACCTCACCTCACCTTCTAGTTTAAAAATAAAGCACATTAATACCAGTTTCCCTATTACGCGGCGCTTGAATAGTTTTATTATGAATCTAAAAATAAAATACAGGAATGTAAAAATACCGGTGTCCATTGTTCTAACTGACAGGAAACATTTCCTGTCAGGACAACAACTCCTTAATTTTATAACTCACGGCTACTTTCTATTTTTAGGAAATAAAACTCACCTTCTATTAATGTTGATAGAAAACGGATGCTCCAACAATTCTCTGAATGAATGAAGTTCGATTTAAGGCTGCGTTTACACCTGAGATGTGCGAGGATGCGTGGCGAGGGATTGTCCTCACTGCTTTTTCCCAGATTTTAGGTATTATTCAATTATTGAGAATAAAAGATGCATTCAAAATATTAAAATGTGTGATAAGGAGAGTTTTAAATTAGTGCATTCCTTCAATGATTAGAAGGCCTCAGCATACTTATGAGTATATTTTGGTTACAGAATTTAATAGAATACTCTTTATTATGTACACCATAAGTCACAGAAAATTTAGATGAAAAAGACATTGCATAGGGTGACACAAGGGGCGGCCTTAGCACACATTATTTTACAGAGAGAAGGAAAGACAGTACTGTAGGAAGTCTTAAGCGAACTATTTACTTATTCAATTAATACACAAAAAAGAGGGTAAAAGCTGTTTTACCATGAACATGTGTTTATACTCGTACCTATATTTTCTAAAGAATGCCAATAACAATAAATCTATTTTAAGAATATTATTGCCTTGTGTAAGAAAATTGTTTTCATTTGACGTGTCCCAGACTGCATTTGACGACCGTGCGATCTTATGATATCGCATTTCTGTTTGATATTGTTCTCTTTTCATTTTACAACGGTGTTCAGTCTTCCACAATGGACAAGTTAATGGTATTTGATAGAAATATGTCTGGCTCTTCTTTTAGTAAGGTCTCTCAACTGTTTTTAAGCGCAAAAATAAAAATAAAATTGGTCCTCACTTTGATGAACAAAAGGGGTGACGAGCTTAATAAATTAATGTAGAGCTTGCACCCGTGGAAATGAAAGCATTTCAAAGCAGTTATTTGCAGTTTATGTATCCATCTAAACTAAACTAAAATTTTAAATGCGAAAGTAACACTGTCTGTCTGTCTGTTTGTTACCTTTCACGTCGCTGCGTCGTGGAACTTTGCACACACGCGCAAGAAGAATATGTTTCCTCGGCTATGGATTTTTTCCCACTTACAAGCTGGTATATCGCATATTCTTGTCACAAAAAGGAATTGCCCATATAAATTGTCAGGTGCATGCAAATGTGTCTTCTCCGAGCGATTATCAATTAACTGGGTACCGAACCTTGTAAAGTTCGTTTATCTACGCTTAAGTTCACACCATCGGAGGATTCCTGTTCGATGGGAGTCGCCATTTGGAAATGAGGGATATTATCTATAAAAAAAAAAAAAACAAGTTTAAGGTAAATGCCAAATAATGACAAGTGTAAACAGCATGATTTTGATCCTTTCTTAACGGGTGTGTTCTCGGCATGAAAGAGTCTGAGCCTTAGCTTTTTAACCGACTTCAAACACAGGAGGAGGTTCTCAATTCGTCGGAACTTTTTTTATTTATCTTTTATTTTTTTTTATGTATGTTCCCCGATTACTCGAAGATGGCTGGACCGATTTGGATATTTAAAAAAAAATAAGATTTTGGTTGTCCGGGTTTCTATTCTTGTATTGAATATGACATGTGAATTTAGNTTTTTTTATTTATCTTTTATTTTTTTTTATGTATGTTCCCCGATTACTCGAAGATGGCTGGACCGATTTGGATATTTAAAAAAAATAAGATTTTGGTTGTCCGGGTTTCTATTCTTGTATTGAATATGACATGTGAATTTAGTTTAAGGTTGAACGTTTTACTGTTTTTCCTTTTTTGGTACCTGTGTTGTGTTTTTCACACTCTTTCTTTCCAATCTGTTTTATAGAAGTGATGACTTACTCTCACATGCTATTTTTTATTCTGTTTGTTTTAGCTGTAAGTCATCCATAGATGGTAAATTAATAAATAAATGCTAAGGCCAAAGTGAAAGTTCTAATGAAAGAGTAAAAAAATAGTAGGTATGTGTGACCAAGTGCATCAGGCTTTTTTTACGATGGGAAATTATCAAATGNTGTGAAAAGTCTAATAAAAGAGTAAAAAATAGTAGGTATGTGTGACCAAGTGCATCAGGCTTTTTTTACGATGGGAAATTATCAAATGACACCTTCCGCTCTGGGCGCAACGGAAGAGAGTGTCAGGCTCTTACTGACTCCGTCTTCCTTCAAATGCCCTTTGTGCTCCAGGGCCGCGGTGAATCTTCGAACAAATTCCGCAACACGCATTTGGCCTGCGTGGTGGATTATGTTAGCCCACTTCCTCCCATAGAAAGAAGGCCTGTGTCCCAGCAGTGGGAACATTACAGGCTGATTATGCGGTTCTGGTAAGTAGTGACACCGTTTTCCATTCTTTATTATTAGCACAACGACATCGAATCTGACCGCATTTGGCGTCAAAGGAATAACATAATAGTTTTTTAGGCCTGCTGCCAATATTTATATAGATGGTGGCGCCACAGTGCGTTGAATTATTTAACTATTTCCCCACAACGCCGGTGCCAGCGCATTATTTTAAATATCGAACGAGCGGTGCGAGTTAATTAGGTACTTTATGTGTTTGTTTTAGTAATTTTTGACATAAATAATTATGTGGAGTAATTGGTAGTCTCATCCGGTAATTATGTTGACAATGAGTAATTTGTTACAGTTGGTGTAGAAAATGAATGGTTAAAGTAGGTATAACTACTTTGCGATTGAGATAGGACTGATCTCTTTGCAAACTAAGGTTTTCTTTAATTTTAGTTGTCGAATTGACGTCTGATGTGGCCCAAATTGCAAGGCTAGTTTTATTTTAGTTTTGATCGAAGTAGCTCTAGCTCTTTTAAAATAATCAGGTCTGGACAAGTGGCTATTAAGAAAAGACGAGGGGGGTGAGGGGTAAGGAATTTAAATTTATCATCATCATCTGCCTAGCCTTTTCCCAACTATATTGGGGTCGGCTGCCAGTCAACCAGATTCAGCTCAGACGGATTCAAAGAATTCAAAGTATGGTATGAAAAGGCTTCCGCAGACAGGCGCGATACGACAAAGCGACACCGGTTTTTCAGCGACCTAAAATTCTTCGTTACGTGGGACAATTTCTACGAAAATGCGCTGTCGCATTATCGCGTCGCATTTGTCTGCCTATAACCACTTCAAACTCCTTCAGAAAATATTTAGAGGTACAGTCAAGTACATAAGTTTTTCCAGCGAAAAACCATACACTTGTCTGTAAACAATGTAAAATAATATAA
>NDFZ01004029.1:0-23564 GCA_002192655.3 Mamestra configurata
TGGGTATGTTCTTGTAGCCACGTGCGCAGCTGGGTGAAAGGGAGTGGCACTATGGGTTCAGGTGCAACAGCCATCGTACCAGATCCCCTCCTGGCCACGTCATTTCCTAGTGATCCGCTGTTTCCTTTTATCCACTGCAGTGTCACAGTGTTGCGGTTTGTCACCGTGACGCGTTCTAATGCATTGTAGCATTCTTGTATTTGTTTCGAGGTGGTGTAGTTTCTCTCTAGGGATATGAGGACTGAGGTGCTGTCGGAGAGTATACGAAGATGAGTATCCGTGACTCCCCTGGCTTCTATGGCATGGACCGCTAGGTTAATGCCCACGCATTCCGCCTGGTAGACGGTGTTGAGCTTTCCTAGCAGTCATTTTTAATGTTGAGGTTGCTGGAGTAAACTCCAACTCCAGTTCCGACACTTGACTTTGTTCCGTCAGTGTAGATTCTCAGCTCTTTGGGACCTGAGTGGTCATCCGATTCTTGTGTTAGCACTATGTTACAGTGTTTTACATCACATCCCTAAAAAAAAGTGGGATCTTGATGGATTTTAATTTGAGATACCGCATTTTAGTTTACGAGGGTAATGTAGAAGGAGAGATTTGACCATAGAAGCAGTAGATATCTTAAAATATTTGATGCCCTTATCTGTGTCATCTTAAGAAAAGGTCAGGACTTATAAGAATGAACAATTATAATGTTAATACTTGATTTTAAACTCACTGCACTAGACTTGCAGCAGATATACAGTCCGTCAATAAACTATTACATACACTGATCCAAATAGTATTAATAAAAAAAAATAACCCACATGATCACAATCACAATAAAGAACTACCACAACAAGGAAAAAGATTGTGAACCATATCATGTGTGCCTTATTACTTATTCAAGGTGGACTGTAACATTGTCATTTGTTTGATCGCAGTGTCGTGTCTGGTGAACTTCGCGTACGACGCGTCGGAGTCAGACGAGCTGACGGTGCGGCCCGGTGACGTCATCCGTGACGTAGAGAGGCTGCCCGGCGGCTGGTGGCGAGGTGAGCTGCGTGGCCGCCGCGGCATGTTCCCTGATAACTTTGTGTCGGTCGTCGAACACGCTAACGCAAGGTGAGGTTCATCATAAGACTGATACCCAACTGATATACATAGGCTGCTCCAATTGGCTGTTACCAGGCTTGTGTCTGTCGTAGTATTGTCAAACACGCTAGTGCAAGGTGAGGTTCGCAAGCCGACTTGGAGGGTAATTGTATAGCAATCCACCTTTCATCAAAGCAGACCACTGATAGATATAGGCTGCTCCAAAAACACGTTGTTAATCTTGATCCCTATTAGCTGCTATCACCCGTGTGTATTTCGTCAAACATGGTAGTGTAAGGTGAGGTTCATCATTAGTCTGTAGCAGTCCACCAGCCAGCTCCAATCGCACACCATATACCTTGTCCTTCCAACTTTTACCAGCCTTGTGTCGTACGTCAAATACACTAGTGTCCTTTGATAAGCAAGCTGCTCTAATCGCACACCTGTACCTTGATCCTCTCAGTTGCCAACAGTGGCCACCACAGGTAAAAAAAGGTGAGGCGTAATACATAATTGATGATAGCTAAACCTAAAAGACAATAGATGATGAGTGCCCTTCAGTACATACACATAAGTAAAATAGAGGTTCACTTGCACAGATGCCTCAACAACCACGAGAATTCTATGCTTAGAACAAACTTCTATGGGTCGTACAAATATTTGTCCTGTCGCGCGACGCAGGCCTTGGAGGGACCATAAACTATGGCATTTATTTAGTTGTACCGAAATAGTAAAATAGCTTTACCACTAAACGGTAAAACTATGAATAGTTAGTGTAAACACTTTGTTATTACCGTACAAAACACAAATATTTACTAACAGAAAGCAATTTTATAAAAAATAAATGTTAGATTTCCAGGTTTTTGACGTTTACATAAAACGATCTAGACTCAGTCTATCGCGTCATCGCATGTTGTAGCCTAAGTAAAATCGGTAGGTACGCTACACGACAATTATTTCGCCAGATTTTCCCTTCCAACATGCTCGATTTGCAAAGAACTTTTTTTTTTTATGTAACAGTAGCGTCTAATCTTATGACCTTTTTTATCATCTGTCGAGTTAGGTCTATTTCGTCGTCATTTTGTTAAAAATATTTATCAACCGACTTTAAATAAAAGAGTTTTTCATTTCTACACGTGTATATATCATATTGTTTGTATTTCACTGGCAATATAGTTGAAAAGACAATATTGCGAAGTGCTACACATTACAAATCGATAGCCTTGGAAGTTCCTGCTGCTGTGAAAGACAGCTAGCTGCTTTATTTGTAAAAGTTTTGTAGATGTCACCGGATAATTGCAAATTCGAAGATTATAAAATATCTTGAGAGATTGTAAACTCTCGATAGATATACTTTTATGCTGTATACTCTTTTACGCATCAAAACTTATAGTATGCGCCAGATAAATGTGGAATAAAGTATATTGACCTTTCCCTAATAACTGTTCATAGGTACCTGAACAATTAAATATGAATCGTTTTTCATTATTAGACAATGTTAAGGATCACGAGAGATGATGATTCGGGACAGCTTTGTGTCATTAATTCCGTTTTTCAAATTAAAAATGTCAATAATTGTAGGTGGGTCAATGACCGTTATTCCACGATTATCTGGCGCCTACTATAATAGTCTATAGTCTGTCAAAGTCATTCCGAGAAATTGTGACCCGACACAAACTGGCGACATCGTGTCGACCAATCAGTGTACGGTTCTACAATTTATCGGATTTTCTAGCCAAGTAGCGGAACATGGGGCACAGGAAGCTTAGGTCTCCCCGACACTACACAAAGGCAAAAAATAGGACTCTCGCGCAGCGGGGCTTCGTCGTCGAGGTTTGAATGTTGAAATTGTATAAATGTCACCGGAAAATTGCAAACGCCGTAAGGTTGTAAAATATCGCATGAAATTGTAAACTATTTTTTCTTAATAAGACTCGGATATATTGGGAAGTATTGAATTTGGATGGGATTTATTGTATAAATGATTATTATGTATTGTGTAAATGTTTTTTTATAAAACATAAATCGAGAAGTTATAATCTAATAAAGATTTACTTGCTATTCCACAATTTCTCAGAATTACTTCTAGAGATCTATTACTATCAAAATAATTTTGTTGCGTAAAAAAGCATTCCAAATGTTCAGTTGACAATTTATCGAGAGTTTACAATCTCTCAAGATATATACCTACAGAGTTAAGCATTTTTGATGCCATAGACAGTTCTAAACATACTACATAAAGAATACATAGCTCAAACATTTGAAGACTAGATTGATTTAAGTGTAAATATCATAATAACACTATTTTTTTAAGTAATAAAATTAAATTTTCCTGTGCGACGCTTATTTCGTTACTAACTGGCTGTACGAATAAAATCGCTACTCGTCGTACCTTTCAGTACATGCCAAAATAAAAGCACTAACATATAAATCAGACGCGGACAACAGACAATCTCAATATTGACCTACAAACTTACTAGAGCAAATAAAACAATGTGCATGTCAAAGTTCAATACCAATGGCAGAGATTGATGCAAAGGTCACCAGTTTACAGTTAGTTTGAGCACCGCTGCACCGGCCGGCATCCTGCAGCGGCTAGGCGCAAGCGCAACGTTCCTTACGAACTGGTTTGTGTACCGATATAAAATTACCATGTGTGTCTGATGTCTAGTTCACTGACACACTTATTTATATTTACATTTTAATTATTATTCTTGTTTTGATTATTGTTCTTCTCTGATTTAGATAAATAAAAACCTGTCGATGCTCAGAAGTCTAAATCGTGATTTGTTACAGGAGATTTATGAGTTAGTTTTTGTAAATGGACAATTAATTATTTGATGTTATCGTAGTCTTATCAAGTAACTAATCAATATACACATCGCATGTGGAATTAAATTCAAATATAAAACCCATAATTCCATATTGCCGACAATGTTCTCCGTACCATACAATATTTAATAGATTCTGCTACCTAGAAATTATACCGTTGAACAAACCACAAACGTGACAATATGAAACAGAATAAGTAGGTAATATGTATATCATTTAAACGCTCAGTAATCAATATTCTATAAAAAAAAACTAAAATCTGTATTGTTGACAAAGACATTTTCTATGCTGAGTTACACACATACAAAGTTATTCCGTTTTAGTCATACGCTTGCTAACACAATCAGTGATGTCATTCTCTTAAGGAATGATTATATTATAGTGTTTGGCTTGCAGTATGGTTTTAAAGTTTCCGAGAGGTACTCATTATAAACTGTTATTTTGTTGATGTTTTTAATATCGGTCGACATCCGGCTGAGTTTGGCGGTCAGTCCTGGCGAAAGTCGCTCACCCACCGCGACCGTTTATTGTACAATAATTGGATATGGCTTTTAAATTACGATTTCGATTAGCAGAATAATAATGACTGTACGTACTATCTAATCAGTTTGGATAGCGCGATAAGAAGCGCGGTCCGCTAGTCAGTGTTTGTTGTGTGGCCCTTAGTGATATATTTTTGTATGTCTTAAGTTTTTTTTTGTATTAGTAGTGCCAGTAACACGGAGAAATTGAGAAGGTAGGTGGTTCAGCGACGTTTATTTTAATCTTTCATAAATCCAATTCATGATTTCCTGACTTAACATCACGTACATAAAATGATAAGTGTCAGTCCGCTAAAAGGTGTAATGAATGAGTGAAAGAGTGTACTAATGACAAAGCATACCTATTTTTGTCTTATAAACTACGCTAGGTATCTAAATAAGCGCATATGTGCAGTATGACTATTGTGCAACTGTACATTCTGGGTGGGACAGTCCAGCTTTCGCATGGGAATGTTGCAAATTACCAAAGCAGATCGGTATAATAATAAAAAAAATAATATAATAATGGCATGTTTATTTCATGGCTATTTTTTTATTAATCATTTATTTGTGAAAATTGTCGCAGTCGTTTACATCATCTGTCAGACTACTAAAGAAATCTGCCCTCATTTCATTGACTTCTGTGTTGTCTGTGAATAAATATCAAAGAAATCAGACTAGTTAATCAATTACAAAATTTACATATCAAACTGGATTCTTTTAAAGCTTCTGTTAATTGGCGTCAATTTCACATGTTCAGCCAACGCACTACATTTAGCACGCAAACGTGAGATGTGCTGTCGGCAACTACTAAATTGTAGTTTTTTGTATTAATATGTAGTGTAAATGTGTTGGTAGTAAGTAAGCCGTCACGTCTGTTCAATTTAATTTAATTTGGCCTGTGTCTGGCACCTGTGGGTTGCAGCACTTGCAGCTGAAAATCAGCGCTCGGTGGTAAAGTCATGATAGTGTTGAAAGTATTGCTGAACTGACGTCAATTTGGCACAATATTGCTTTTTCCTTTTCGCAAAATTTTCAATTTTTTTTTTCCTAGGCCGTCGAGCGTGCAGGGCAGATGTCGAGCGGTGTTCAGCTACCAGCCAGCCAATCCGGACGAACTTCTTCTGTGCGTCGGTGACGTCCTCGAAGTTCTTGGAGAGGTAAATGAACTTGCTTACATTATTCTTCATAAATTCATAATGTTTATACAGAAGCACGTCATACAAGCCGTGCCACCGTGCCTAGCTAGGTGCGACTTAATTTTTCTTAACTTGTGGTGTGCAGATAGAAGTACCTATATTTAACAGAAAGAGATACATAATTATCGATTCTTAAGGTATCGTGAAGCTATTAAACAACGTAATACCAAAGCCTAATTAGTATTTTAATTAATGACTCATTCTCATAACTGGTAATCGTTTTCTAATTTGTAGATATCATTTCACTGTAGGTGTTTTAAATTAGTCTCTTTTTGGTAGCGTCACAGACTAGACAGCGATCAAATATGTAAAAAAGAAAACAAAATTTCGCCACACGACAAAGTTGTTGTGGGTTTCTTTAAAGATTGCAATCCGTTAGAAGGCGTACGCGTCAGTGGTTCTGCAGTGCAGTTTATTAATATTTAAACATTTCATTAGTGTTTGCGAAAGTTTTTGTATCTAATCATCGTAATTGGACAAAAAATCTTCGGTCTTAGTGTGAGTTGAACAATCAAAGTGAAGGACAACAGTGTCAGAAGACTTTACCTCTGCATTTATTTGACGCGTGTGTTGTTACTTAGTACTACACTCCTAGTACTATTACGGAGCCTGGGTGATTGTGCAGGTAGAGGAGGGGTGGTGGCAGGGTCGCCGGCAGGGCCGCGTGGGGGTGTTCCCCTCGAACTTCGTCGTGATGCTGGACCCGCCGCAGCCCGCGCCTCCCTTCGAGCCTGCGCCTGCGCTTCCGCCTAAACCTGGTGAGTTTTCCACTTTTCTTTATATAACGCAGCTCCTGTTTTTCCTGAAGGGTTCGGTGTACCAAAAACACAGTCATATTTCGCTAGATATTTTTAAGCCCCATGCCAACTAATGCCAACATCCAGGCACACATACAGGCTTCGGCTTGCTGATGAGATTTTCTTGACGGGAAAACCTAACAGTCTTTTACCGACTTTCAAAAAGGAGGAGGAAGGAAAATTCCAACCGACTTTAAAAAAAACGCTACAATACAAAGTACAAATAACTTTAATTTTGGAAATCGATGTCAAAAAACGAAGAAACCACACCAGAAACACCGACTTAAAGTTATTTTGACTTTGTAGTGTTTTGTTTTTGGAATTTGGTTGTAATTTTTTTAATATCATTGTTCTAAAGGATTTCCTGGGATGACAGCGGACGAGAGTGAAGTTGTCCTGCAGTTGGATGATAACAATATAATTACGTATTTATTTATTGTTCCTGTATAGTTAGACTTGACATAATAAATCAAGCGCCTCTGTAGTCGGCTATCGGCGAGCACCAGCTCAGAGACACCCCATACCATCCAATGATTCTAATTAGCGTTTTACTACGTTATTTTGTTTGCGCGGTCTATACTACTCTGATGAACTGATTTGACACTAACTTGCTGGTTTTATTCCCAAGAAAGAAAACACGTATTAAGTTGATAAGTTGGCATTTGAAATGTAAAGTTAGCACTAGAAGCCGTACTTTGTAAATAGTTGGTTAATAAACAAGTACCTCGTTAATGTCTTTGCAAATATTCGCAAGAAACGCAATCAAAAAATTCATTTTATCCTTGCAATCTGCCTACATTCTGCGCTTGAAGGAATGGTAGATGCTATTAGTAGTTAATATTTTTCTCATAGGGTCTGAGTCATGGTCATAAACCTTATAACAGTGCGCAGCCCGTTCGTCACCCAGTCTTATTGATATATTGTTGCTATACTTACGTTAATTGAAGCGGTGTCAACGCGTCGAAGGGGACTCACGGCTTATCATTCCGGTGATTGCATCTTCCGCTGACGACGATAAATTCCGGATGTTTTTAAATTAGCATGTGAAAAATTGTGTACTCAATTTGATTAACAATGTTGTCGCATTCAAAAATTTATGTAAGTTTTTTCTTGTTTTTCAAAGAACTTAAACAATGTTGTTATTGTTCCAAAGATAGCGATTTGTTGTTTTTAACATAGCCCTTATTGTTGTCTTTTTAATCACAAAATGATAACAGTATGTGTGTGTAATTTAAATGGAAAAAAGTGACGACCAAACGTGAACAAATGGAACTATTGTGTGATAAAAGCAAGACATTGTTCTCTCCATATCCTGGTTTGATTACACTTCAATGTTTTCCTATTTAATTTAGGTCAGCTACTGTGTGATAATTGATAATCTATCTTCTTAGGAGTCATAACAAAGGGCCTGTATTGCCCATGTCTTTGAAAGCCCCGCTATGGAAATAAATAGTATTCACATGAACTTCTCCTTACTAGTTCCAAGCAGTAATAACCCTTATTTGTACACAGTGAAGGAGCTATGTCGCGTGCTGTTCCCGTACTCGGCGGTGAATGAGGACGAGCTGACGCTATCGGAAGGCGACATCGTGACCATCATCTCGAAGGATGCGCCCGATCGAGGCTGGTGGAAAGGCGAGTTGCATGGTCGTGTTGGACTGTTCCCCGATAACTTCGTGCAAGCCCTGCCTGTACAAGGTACGTAGAGACACACTCTGAAAAGAGCATATCGGTTGTCATTCATCCTCTCAACATAACGCTACCCAGGCCTATTATTATGTGAGTGGAAACCCCGGGAGTGGGCGCCCTAGAACTCGAAGGATGGACACAGACCTTGTTGGTGATGTAAGACGTCAGAAAAGCCAGGTGCGTAGACCATAGTATAGCGTTCGCATCTCAGTCGCAATCTGTCTCGAATGGCACTCTTTCCAATCTCAGAAACCTCAATATCCACAAATTTTTGACAGACTGCTACTGAGATGCGAGTGCGAACGTTGCTTAAAAAAATGTAGAATTGGCCCAAAAGCAAATTTAGTATGTAAGGATCGTAGCTGGTGGCGTTCTGGGGTTTCTACCTACTGCCCATGGGAAGAAAGTGTGTATGTAAGTGTGTATGTAACATTTTATAAGTGATGACGCGTAGGGCTACTTGCGGTGGGAAATATTAACACGTTTTAAACAAGGTATGGTCCTGTAAAATGTCGCAAATGAAAGTACCTCAAAATGTAACAAGTGATGGTAAATTGAACTAATTTCTAATGGCTTATTGATGAGAGCCCATACTGTGTTCAAAGTGTAGGTGCACCCCCATTTTCAGAACGGTCAGGTTAGCCCAATATGATGTCAGCTATTATTTATTACCAAATATATGGCTTTTGCAACTCATCTCCTTGATGCAAAACAATTTCTTAAACATTCGAGGCCGAATATACGACTGTACCAAGATTGTGGTTCAAATCTCGTGTAGAGTCAACGTTATTGTTTAGAAAAAGCTTATTTTTTAGGTTCTCTGCTACACTCCTAATCTGTCAGTTTTCGCTGAATGTCGTTAAGAGGAAAATTAAAGAGAACATAATATTACTACATATGTATAATGAGGCCATAAGCAAATTTTTCCAGTGGGTAACAAACAATTATTTCCTCGAGGAAAGGGTGACATTCCTATAATGCTGAAAAGTTGACATCATTTAATTAGTAGTATAAAATTAGTCAATATGGAAGCAGTGCGAGCCTGTAAGCATGTCGAAGTGAAAACTTAGGCGAAGTAAAAGACAAGAGAGCTGTCAAACCATACAAATAAGATGGAATGAAAGCACTCTTGTCGTTCAATCCAACTGAGTGAACGACAGGTGTACACGGTGAGATGTCGAAAGAATAGATCGACTGGTTCACAACGTTTACCAAGGTCGGTCCGTGGATGGGTGACCATGCATTACATACTGAAATCCTTCCGTGCTTCGGGAAGCACGTTAAGTCTTTGACAATCTTTACAGAAAGTCTTACGACGTATCGTGCTACCCAGTTTCTGGGTTGTGGCATTGCAGCATGTAAAACGCTGGTTTTCAGCTGTATCCGAGACCAGAAGACGACTCCTACATAGTCGGCAATAGGCTAGCCACGTTGGTTGAATCTAGCCATGATGTCATGTAAAAACTGGCCAAGTGCAAGTTGGACTTGCACACGAAGAGTTCCGTACCATAAGCAGAAAAAACATCCCTTTTAATTTTTATTTTATTTCATTTTTATTATATTTTGTTGTTATAGCGGCAACAGAAATACATCATCTGTGAAATTTTAAACTGTCTAGCTATAACGGTTCATGAGATACAGCCTGATGACAGACATAGAGACGGACAGTGGAGTCTTAGTAATAGGGTCCCGTTTTTTGGTTTTTTTTTACCCTTTGGGTATGGAGCTTTAATATATGGTTACATAGGTACCATAAATAAAATTAGTTATGGATTTTCTCTGCTCTTCATTGTTTCCGCTCCCCAGACTCCCCAGTACAATAAAAGTTACAAAAATAGTTGATTGCATCATCCACATAACGTCTTGAATACGAATCTGCGCATTACTGTTATGGTATTGTTCCCCTTTGAATGTGTAGCTATGTGGATATAGTGAAGTACAGGATTTCAACGTAGTTGAGAAGATTTGAATACAGTCGTTCCAGGATGTGAACGGTATCGAAAGGTTACTCGAATGATATTTTAATCGTAGAGGTAAAGTGGGTAAAACCTTTACAAATAATAAACTAGTTTTCTGGTTAGTTAATTAGTCGTATATTCCCTATAGAAACCTCGATTTTCTTAGGGATAAAATTAAAATCAGCCTAGGGTTCTGAGAAGTAGTGAAGCTTTTTATTAGTGAAGGAATTTTCGAAAGCAAAGATTTTTTTCTAGAGATTATTACCTCTTACAAATATAAACAAACAATTTTACAGAGTTTGATGTACTGCCGAGTGCTTTTATTGGATAAACCATTTCCTAAAACATCTGTATGCGTGAAGTGTACCTAATTAATTCAGGCATGTTCATCGAATCATCTTATATCATGTATGGAAAAAGCGCTATAAATAGAATATGACCAATGTCAGGATAGCGGTAGTTTATAAGAGCCAATAAAATATGTTATGATATTTATCATACCGATAGTGATTTCAATCTATTATCATGATTCGATAATATTTAAAAATCCGCTTTTTAATGTCTAATAAATAAACAAAGGGCTCTGTTAAAATTGTATAAATACGTCTTGGGAGTATTCAAGGTAATCTAGCGGCTTGTGGCTACATCATTAATGCAAGTCTGATTAATCGACGAAGTAAACAACCGTTAGCCGCACCTTTTTGTTAGGGCGTCGTCAAATACTAAGGGCGTAAGTCAGGAAGATAAAAGGATCTCTCAATGCATAATGTCCGTAGATTGGTCCGATATCGTTAGATTTGTCTGGGCACATCGTTTCTTGATTTGCTTGTCTTAAACCCACTATATCGTTCAAAGCTTTACGTTTGACGATGTGTCCGGCCATGCTTGGACATATTATCATAGTCTGTCCAGGCAGATCTCGATCGGCCCAGTTCAACGATTGACCCACGACACATATAGCGATACTTGGAAACCAACCACTGGCCAAGCGAGGCGAATATGACTATGCGTTTGTACAGTTTCATTACAATTAAGTAACCTTTTTGAATGATGGCACCCGCTTGTTTTTTTTATTGTATAAAAAATAAAATAGGAATAAAACTTAAATAAGATCTAATCCAACACCAATTTCTTTCAGTACTTTTTGAACGCCATTGTCACGTATACATGACAAGCAAGCGCGTGCCCTATACGTCACACGTCACAAANCATATCGTTCAAAGCTTTACGTTTGACGATTTGTCCGGCCATGCTTGGACATATTATCATAGTCTGTAACATCAATTTCAAAATTTGAACGCCATTGTCACGTATACATGACAAGCAAGCGCGTGCCCTATACGTCACACGTCACAAATATGTGACAAAAAGTACGGCGAATTTGTGGCTTGGCGTCGGGGGCACGCCGATGCCTTTAGGCTCTGGCGTTCAAAAGGTTAATTAAACTTTGCCAAGCAACTTGTCACCCCAACTTTAAGCAACACATACTAGTTAAAAGTAAATCAATATATATATAAAACAATCCCTCACAGATAACACCAAGCTTGTAAAAGATTATACCAACTGCGAAGCTCAAATCAATTAAATGACGACATTGCGTTGTGTCACCCATTACACAGATTGCACTTTATCACCTTTTCAATTAAATGCCGCTCGTTTCTTAACACATCATTCTTGATACATTGCTTAATTAAAAGCTGTGTATCTTTTTTTTTTTTNAGTAAATCAATATATATATAAAACAATCCCTCACAGATAACACCAAGCTTGTAAAAGATTATACCATCTGCGAAGCTCAAATCAATTAAATTAAATGATGACATTGCGTTGTGTCACCCATTACACAGATTGCACTTTATCACCTTTTCAATTAAATGCCGCTCGTTTCTTAACACATCATTCTTGATACATTGCTTAATTAAAAGCTGTGTATCTCTTTTTTTTTTAAGGTTGGGAAATCATCAAATGACTTCTTCCGCTCTGGGTGGAGCGGAAGAAGTCCTTCTAAAGCCTTTTGCGTTCCAGGGCTGCGGTGACTCTTTCGAACAAATTCCGCAACCCTGGAAGCTGTGTATCCTACAAATAAAATTACAGCACATATTCTGTAGAAAATCAATAAAAGCTTATATCGATACAGTGAGAGTGCGNTGTATCCTACAGATAAAATTACAGCACATATTCTGTAGAAAATCAATAAAAGCTTATATCGATACAGTGAGAGTGCGGTAGTGTCTGGCTTCTAAGTAAATCTCTCATATATCAGTATCAATGACAGATAACTGATGTAATACCCACACACACACCTTGAATGTATTCATAGTGTGATGTACTTGGTCTCCATAACAACTTTACGATGATGCTTAACTAAAAACTCGTTTCGAAATAATGATCACAGTGATCACTCAATAAGTGATGTCAGATTCTAAAGGAACATTGTGTGCTAAAACTTGGGAGATTAAACACAAAAGTTTTGAGTTTTACAGATTATTAGCTCTGGACTTATTTGCAAGGTTAGTCTTGATTCTTGTACTTATCACAGGGATTATTCACTGTGATACAGTTAGTCCTGTGTAAATCAAAGTGGCAGATTGTTGCATGCAATTTAATATCCGCTAAAGCTTTATGTATGAACGGTAGTTGAATAATTTCTGAAACTAATCGTTCTTCGTCTTCTTCTTCGTGTCGCTGGCACGGCAGTTTTTATAGTCTAGTCATTAAGGAAGTGATATCTATCTAAAGTGATATTGTAAAAACATTTATATACTTCAAAAAAATAGAGCCGACCCTACTTACACGATCAAATTGACTTTCGAATTAACACTACTGTCGATATTTGCACGATTTTAATGTATAATAGACTCTCTAATATATTACAAGGTTACCAAGAAGTCCGGTAACAAACTCATATATACAGCATGATAACATAATCTAAGCTGACGTAAACTTTGTAACACTGGCCGAATGCAATCGCTTGCAAGACACGCAATATTACTAATTTATGCGTATCGAAACTAGCGTGTAGCCAATTGATGCATGCAGATGAAGAAAAACTCTGTTCTAATATTTTTTTGGACCTACTCTGTTGTTTGATTTCATGGCTACTAGAGACATCACCTTTAAAATTGGCGATTGTATCGACCTGTTTGATTTGAGTAATTGTTTATTTCGCTTTTATCGTTTTTAGGCTTAGATTTTTAGGTATAAAGTTAAAAATTCACTGTTTAACGCTGGTACATTAACAGCGTATTTCGTTGATTTAATAGACTAGTCAAGTGTATCAAACAAGTTATCGTAAGTAGCACATGGAGACGCAACCTTGAAATCGTAACAACAACACTTTGGACATGCATAATACAAATTCGAATCGCTGAAGTTTGCGGATAGCTAGACAATAACATTACTTGTACCATTAGTTCGCGGGCGAAGTACTCTCAGAATCGTGAGCTCACTAGCTCACGCACAGCCTGTTGGTAAACACCGCCCACTCTAGCATTCGATGTTCTGCTATTGACATTTCTCATGAAGGTTGCGGACCGAGTCGTGATTTTGCGTAACTTGCCTCAGCACTCAGCACGCTGTGTCTCGACACTGTCTTTTTATAACTAGTTGCCTCACTATCCGCGTTGGTGTAACACTAATGTTGCACGTTGCTCCACTGATTTCCTCGATATTGTGATCCTCTAAAATGGTTTTTGAAAGTGAGTCGGATTTGTTTAAAGTTTTATTCGTGTATGTGAAACTTTGTGAGACATTTGTGTGGTTTGTGTGATCGCTGCTAAGGAATTGATATCGGAATAATGAAGTGTTTATTTGATACGTAGAGTAAATTATTCTTTTTTATTTCATGACATTTAAAAGAAGTATTTGTTGCTATTCAAATAATAATGCTGCAGTTTAGAAAAATGTTTTCAAGTGAACAAAATTTATTTTCCAAAATATGTAAGTGTGAAAATTAATTCTACGGAACCAAAAATAACAACAGAAAAATAGGCCTAATTTTAAATGAAATAATTTAATCAGTAAGTTATAACTTTCGAGTTTTATAACAGTTAGAAAATAAATTACTATCATATCGATAGATATAAGACAGCAATAAACTATTGAAGGCCAGATAGTAATTTTAAAGGAAAATGTAAATTAATTTTTCAACCAGTGACGTTATCGTTTCACTGGCAGCAATACTAAGGAACCTTTTCATTACTTACAGTATCGACAGAACTGGAAGAAAAGAAGCCAGATCGACCGCCGGTGAAGACCACGAACTCTGCTATTTACCCCATCCTTACAAACAAATACTCCGAGAAAACAGCCTCTGTTAAAGAACTGACCACGTCTAGAATAAGGTATGTTAGTTTTAACTTGTAAACTTGTACCGTAGTTTTTATCACGCGCGAGATTAGGTGGTGACCTACTAAGATTTTATAAGTAAACACCAAACGGACCCACCATGATTTGGGATTAGATCATTATTTTTGCAGCAGATAAAGTCATAGATTCCCGATGGTGTTCAGTTCAGTGAAGTGACGATGTGATATTGTGATATGTTCCTGTGAATTAGTGTGACATCTAAGTATATATACTAATAATAAAGCTGAAGAGTTTGTTTGTTTGTTTGAACGCGCTAATCTCAGGGACTATCAGTCGGATTTGGGAAATTATTTTTGTATATGATAGCCACATAAATGAGGAAGGCTATAAGCTATACGGGAACGGGAAATTCTTACGGGAACGGGAAAATTGGAATATGCGCGTAGCAGAAGCTAGTCAAGAATATTTAGTCGACCTATTTAGTGAGATTTCAAGGATCAAAAGATACATTTAGACATCCATGTCTGATTAAACTATACAAAAATACTTATGCTAATCACAACAAAAAAACAACTCGGACAATTCCGTTTCGAATACAGTCATTTAAAGTGGGCCGAAGACTAACGGGTTTGTCAATAAATTCTCTTAAGGAATTCATCGTAAAACGAGATGACGCTTTGGGTGTGTTTTCATGACGTTTCTTTTACGACTATGTTTTATGTTTCCAGCGTGCACAAGGAGAACACAATCGGCAAGGAGTCGAGTACACAAAGTACAATCACGCACACAAACAAGAGTGAGTCTGAGAAGATTATACACAGTGAGACCGTCAACGATGGATCTTTGGAACAGGTGAGGTTATTGCATCTATTTGCATACGTAAAGCTGTTGCGTTATGCATCGTATTTGCATCCTAAGATATAAATTATTGCATTGGGAAAGTAGATTTATTCTTAGTGTTACTTTCATATTTATTTCCTCATCATGAGGATAGTTCTAATGACGGCAACCCCAAATTAGGCGTTAATAAAAATAATAAACCTCTTGAATAGTATGAAAAATCTAAATGAATGATATAGATATAAAGTTATTTGATAGATGATATTAAAACATTACGATTTGTGAAAAAACAATAATAGAAATGGACGAAACACAAAGACGTTATACACTTTTGAAGTTATTCCTCTATCCTTGTCACACAAAATGTAATTTGAACTGGATGGCTTCAATTCAATATGGCGAGACTGGTGAGTGACTTCACACGGAATTAGTGCTGTCTTTGTTTATTACAGATTTAACGCTGACCACACCGCTATTTTCCACCCACACCTGTCTCGCGGGGGGGTTGCGATATCTTATATATAAAATTCTCGTGTCACAATGTTAGTTACCATACTCCTCCGAAACGGCTTGACCGATTTTTATGAAATTTTATATGCATAATCAGTAGGTCTGAGAATCGGCTACTATCTATTTTTCATACCCCTAAGTGCTAAGGGTTGTTGTAATTTTTATTTTTGGACAATTTTTTTTATTTTTTATAATGTGGCATTAAAAATACATACAACACTAAATTTTCACTCTTCTATCACCAACCCCTATGTTTTAATAGCGATATTAGTAGTTTAACTCCAGTGGATTCATGAATGGTTTAGATTCACAATTGGATCCGGTAGGTAGATCTGCCATCGATTTCTATAATTTTTCGTCATACACAAAGCAAACGTTCGAACAGGACAACGTCTGTCAGGACCGCTAGTATTATATATAATATTTAGGTATAGTAGGTGTTAAAAATTAATATTTTAGTTGAAATAACTTCTAAACTGTGCGTCTAACTAACATCAGTATTAATAATAAAATTATTATGCGTTATTAATAAAAGACCCGTTATGTTATTCAGAAGCGTGTTGTGCCGTCCTTGAATAGCTAAATAAGTACAGATTGCAACAATGCTAATATTAGTTCCCAATTCTAATCTAACTTGTACTAGTATTTAAGTAATCAGATCGTTACGATTGAATGCACTTGTGTATTTAATTTAGATAACGCGAAAATGGGACAACTTGTAGTGTCCGAGCGATTGTTACAACTTCTAACTTGCAAGAAGTATATAAACTTACAAGTTTATTTCGGTTTAAAAAAAATAATATCTTAATTAATAAACAATGTCATTAAATCTATCGAGCAGTGATTAATGATGTATTATTGTTTTTTAGCCAAATACAACCTTAACCTATTTTAAAAAATGTTCACCAATGATGAATGTCTTAGTTCTTTCGGTAACTTATTATATATCTGCGCTCTCTCAAACTGAACAGTTCTTCCCAATTTTAAAGTTTCCAATTTAATTTTTCCCAATGCTTCATCTTTTCGAGTCGATGGTAAAACTCCTTGGATTTTTTGTACAATCCTTAAATATTTCTTTTGCTTTGTTTACGTTCATTAATAGCTTTTAATGATCGTAAACAATTCTACAAAATGACAAACGGGACTTGTAGATTTTTGTCAGTCTTTATGGGTAGGAAGAAGCTAAAAAATCTGACACCAGTCTCGCCAAGGGGTATCGTATTACCCAGTTACTGGGTTGCGGAGATCAGGGCCCTGTTTAATATAACTAACAATGCGACAAATTTGGCAAAAACTGACAAAATAGTCCAAATTTCGCGACAGGTGTTATTTAATAAAGCAGAGAATGTATGTGTAATAGTAGTTGTAATAATAATTACTAGTAATAGTTGAGTAGAGTAGCTTAATCCGGTTACACGAGAAGCACCCAACAACTCAACAAAGTTGGGAAAAGGCTAGGCAGACCTTAAAAATGGTCATACACTTACGCTGGTTTTGAATACTAAACACCTGACCTTTCTGAAGAAGTATTATTTTAATAATTATATTTTTCTTGTGTTTCAGGTGAAGAAACCCCCCGTGCCATTGAAGAAGAGTCCGACGCCCACGTCAGGAGTGGGCGGCTTATTCAGCGGGCTCAAGAATAAAATGTTGTCGTCTACAGAAAAGTAAGTTTAAGTCTTTTAATCACTACTGCAATGGTGAATAGTCCTTACTTATACTAACATCTAGAACTAATTATATTGTAAACAATGGGTTCCTTGTGAATTCACCCATTGTACAACAGAATATGTCTGTTAACAATCAGCTTTGCCGCGTGCACTCCACACGCTTAACCAATCGGATTGAGCGTGTGGAATGCACGCATCAGCGGAGGGTAAATTAGTAGACCAAATAGACTGCTCTTACCACTATTATTTAGTCGGAAATTGTACCAACAGTTCTGGGTCAAAGCCTTCCAGGCTGTGTTCATACATCGAAGACTCCAACTCCAAACTATTATTAATGATCCATGTAACATTTCCAGGGAGAAATCATCATCAACGACAGTATCGAGCAGCGGCAGCAGTAGCGGCGGCGAGTGGGACCGGCCCGACGGCGCCGCCGTCAGCAAGACCACGCCAATAGCCAACAACGCCAATGCCAACACCAACGCCAACACCTTCGACCATATCGAACGGAACTCCTTGCTCAACGACCCCAGAGCTGGCAGGTGAGAAATGGAAGCTGTGATACCAGTCTTTTAAAATTATATTTATAATTGTGCTTAAAACACTGGTATGTAAATGTGTTGATTAGCCGATGAACTTTTGGTGGATTTATTATTGGGCTCCCAATTAAGCTTAACACTTTCAGTGCCAAGAACTCAGCATATGGTTCGAACAATAATTTGTTCGTGTGCCCACGAGTCGTCGCTACATATAACGACGACTCGTGGGCACGAACAAATTATTTCTGAGTTCTGGGCACTGATTGTGTTAAATATCAAGTCCAGACAAAAACAGAGCACAGGTTTAGTTGTTTGATTGTTTGCTTCGCGAGCAGAGTTACAACTCTTATATTTTTAAGAGTCTTGCCTGTGTGTGTGTGTGTGTCCTGTGTCTTGCCATACTAAACGACCGATCTGATCGTCGATCGATGACATTTTTATCGATGTCTGTCGATTGGTGTATACTCGTATTATCCTTTGGTGTAGTAGGATCAAATCAATCAATCAATCAATGTCGACTGATCCATTTCAGATGGTGTTATTACTTACGCGACACCGCGCAGCGTAATTCGACGCCTTAGTTCAGCGTCACTTCGTATGCCTTAGTTTATAATTTAAGCAGAATTAATATGAATTAGTTTATTTTTTTGTATATTTAATTTGTGTATTTTGTCTATGGGCGTTGCCTGATAATAAAGAATTATTATTTATTCCCTTATACGTTAGGCGTATAACAACTCGGCGATGGAACTGCTATCAAATAACGTTGCTCTCTAGATATAATATCATAAACAAACGAATATAATTTGATATTTCAGAGTAAAAGCACCCCGGCGCCGGCCGCCTAGTCAAGCACTCCGTGAAGACACGCCACAACTAATAGGATTAAGCAACGGACACGAAGGTAAGCTATTAATTGAATAACGCATCATTATAAACACTGGCAATACGAGTCAGAGCATTCCCACTGGCTCGCAGACCTTATTAATCCATCTATACTAATAACAAAGCTGAAGAGTTTGTTTGTTTGTTCGAACGTGCAGTCGGATTTGGAAAATTATTAGTTGTTTAAGATAGCCACATTCATGAGGAAGGCTATAGATAGGCTATACGGGAACGGGAAAATACGGGATATGTGCGCAAGTAAGTCGCGGGCGCGGGTAATTCAAGGTTGCTCAGCGTGCAATGGGGAGAGCAATGCTCGGGATTTCTCTGGTGGATAGAATTCGCAACGAAGTCATTCGCCAGAGAACTAAAGTCACCGACATTGCGCGTAGAATGAGCATGCTGTCGTGGAAGTGGGCCGGCCATGTCTGGAGACGGACAGACGGTCAATGGAGCAGACAAGTGTTAGAGTGGAGACCGCGTATGGGCAAACGTAGTGTGGGACGCCCTGCGGCACGATGGATCGATGATTTGAAGAAGGTGGCTGGCAGCGGATGGATGCGGACCGCTCAGGACCGGGATGGTTGGCGATCTTTGGGGGAGGCTTACGTTCAGCAGTGGACGGCAATTGGCTGATATGATNCAGTCGCGGGCGCGGGTCGCGGGTAATTCAAGGTTGCTCAGCGTGCAATGGAGAGAGCAATGCTCGGGATTTCTCTGGTGGATAGAATTCGCAACGAAGTCATTCGCCAGAGAACTAAAGTCACCGACATTGCGCGTAGAATGAGCATGCTGTGTGGGCCGGCCATGACTGTAGACGGACAGACGGTCGATGGAGCAGACATGTGGTAGAGTGGAGACGTAGTGTGGGACGCCCTGCGGCACGATGGATCGATGATTTGAAGAAGGTGGCTGGCAGCGGATGGATGCGGACCGCTCAGGACCGGGATGGTTGGCGATCTTTGGGGGAGGCTTACGTTCAGCAGTGGACGGCAATTGGCTGATATGATGAAGTCGCGGGCAAAAGCTAGTGAAGAAGTAAAAAGACAAATGTAGCCTTTTAAAATTAAACATTGGTTAAATTTCGATGTTAAGCACCAATATTCTAATTGACCGTTACGATTTATCCGACGAATAAATACGACACCTGGACATATTATGTGTCGGCAATTTCGTCTGATGATTGAAATAAAATATCTCATTGATAAAGGTAGTATTAGTAATTTAAGGCCTATGTTCTGGCTTGCACCTTGACCTGTTGAAGATATTTCTTCTTACTTAGAGCAGCGTGAAACAAGGCCTTGTGAAAAATTGCCAAAATAAAACATTGCTACACGTCATTTGCATGTTGAGTAATTCCTAATCAATAAAATATCACAATAATTGGACTCGTACCCAAACCTATTTTATTTTATCTATGAATATTTATTTAGAATTCCACAATAAATCAATGTAACATCTGACCTAAGATAAACTTTACCGGTTACTTACCACCCAGCGTGTTTAAAGCGTGTTCACTTTATCTCTCTCATGAATGGAATTCTAACTGAACTAGATTGTATTGCTGTGTGACCTATTTGCTACTCGTAATCTTACGACAGCATTATCCTCCCTCCTCCTGGAGCAGTACCTACGGTCATTTTGATACTGAGAAAAAGCATGAAGATGATGAACAATTTACTAATATGTGTCTTAGCTACAGTTCTGCTCATGCCCATTGCTATTTCAGAGTAAAAGTATTAAATTGTTTACAATGAAACTACCTTTAGCGTACGCTAAATNAGGTATACTAATATGTGTCTTAGCTACAGTTCTGCTCATGCCTATTGCTATTTCAGAGTAAAAGTATTAAATTGTTTACAATGAAACTACCTTTAGCGTACGCTAAATTTTGCGCAGGTGCAACCCGCTCGCTTGTATATTTTGAGGCTCAAATAGGCTGAAAATCAGCAGTTTTATACTTTTTGACAGTCCTCCAAAACGCTCGTTACCACTTCCTGGTGTTTTGCTGGGAAAAAAAAAGCAATAAACTCCATTATGCAGCGCTTACTGCATTGGGCGTGCGTGACGGGTTTTACTATTAGACTAGCGTGGAAACTGACTTTCAAGAGCAGAAAGAAACCTTTAAAAATAGCCAGACCTAGACTAGGATAACTTTCGATTGTTACATCAAACGTAAAGCTAAATACAAACGGATGATGCGAGAGCGGTGTTTGTTTTCATCGGCAATGGTAATAGTGTTCCGCCTGACTCCGCTCGGATAAGCAGGCATCTCAATAATTGATTGTCTCCGCTAACCTTGGCCTTGCGTCAACAATACGGACTCAATAACTCACACAAAGTAGCCATTATTTCCCGAGACAATACTTAATTTTGCAACTTGGTTAAACTGAACGGCGTCGTAAACTATCGATTACTATTTGAATATGGAATATTTTTGTTTTGCCCCTGTTTGTACTTTATCACCTTAAATTGAAATAAAAAGAACTGGATTGATATCAGTAAGTTCCCTGTTATCAGTCGATTCATACTAAAAAGTAAATAGAAAAATAATAAAATAATAGTAATAGTTAATATAAGTTATTAACCTTTTGAACGCCATTGTCACGTATACATGACAAGCAAGCGCGTGCCCTGTACGCCAAACATTACAAATATGTGACAAAAAGTACGGCGAATTTGTGGCTTGGCGACGGGGGCACGCCGATGCGTTTATGTTCTGGCATTCAAAAGGTTAAATTAATAGACTGTTTAAATAAACATTGATAACGGATATCTAGAGCAAAACACCATCGGCGCATTGACAGGACCTCTTGATTTTGTATCGTATCCATATTTTCCTTGCGGGCTAGCCCACACTCTCGCCATTCGTATCATGCCCGCAACGGCGTCGTTAGTTTCACACCTACTAGAATGCCATGCATCTGAGTCAATGCAAGCTACTCGAATACCGACCGTATCCGTATAAAACGCGTTTAGTATTAATATAAACTTTAATTGTCCAAGATCCCAGAGTTTGTTAGTATTTGGGAGGGCGCAAAACTCCTTGACTTTTGAAAAACGTTCTAAACAAATAAAATAGCCGTTGGCCCATTGGTAGGCATTATGTGTACAATCAAAGTAAATAATAATATCAACACTACTCTATCCCACACATTTTTTTTTTCAGAAAATACGTGAGGTCTGGGGGCACCGGGGTCTTGCTAAATTTCCCTTATGATCTATAAGGGAAATTATGTCTATCCCTTATGATCTAAATCATCTTTCAAATTACAGCCGAAAAACCACCAGAGAAAGCAGTAAGAACAGAGCATCCAGAAGCAGCTGAAGAGATCAAACCTCGGACTCGCGAGTGGGAGAAACACAAGGCGCCGTGGATGGAGGAGCTGAAGCTGAACCAGGCGAAGAAGACCAGCTTCATAGCGGACGGCAAGTCGCGCCTGTCCGGCCCCGAGCTGGGCGCCGCCAGCAAGGCCACCAGCGGCAGTACGGACAGGTAACATGGGCTATTCATACTAACATTGCACATGTTAACATTAAATTAACTACACAGTTTTTGTAAGAGAAAATAGGGGATTAGAATTTAATTGTAAGATCTTAATTTTTTTGTGGCCCGAATGTATAACAATATGTATAACAATATCAATCCTAAAATATAATTAAGAATTATCTTCATTTCATGGTTATTTTAAAATGGAAAAAATAAAATAGAAGTAGCATAAGTAACTCTTTATGACATCAGCTATCTGCCAGAGAAAGTACCGTCAAAATCGGTGCAGCCTTTTCGGAGATTAGCCAGAACAAACAAACAGACTAACAAAAACTGTTAAGTACCTATCATGCAAACATTCGTAAGTATATGCATTTAGCTGTTATTTTGAAGTTGACACAGGGACTTTAATTTTATTTGTTTGATTAGTGTTCTATTCAAACAATTAAAATTGAATTTGTATGCGTAAAAACTAACTATAATTTCTTGCTTTCAGAATCCTAGACTGTGGTCTAGAAGAAAAGAGATCAACTCATTCTATGGAAATGTCTAAAAGCACGTCATCGATAAGCAGTCGAATGTCAATAATGGAGAGCTTTGAAGAGGTAATGTTATAGTTTAATGTTTCTTTCTTTCTACCAGAGATTACATATTGTAAACATATTAACACTTTCAGTGCCCAGAACTCAGCAGACGACTCGGCTGCTGAGTCGTTGTTATATGTAGTGACGACTCGTGGGCACACGAACAAATAATTGTTCGGCCCATATGCTGAGTTCTGGGCACTTAAAGTGTTAATCATGCCGTAAACCAACCTCGCGAGTGTAAGTAGTTATTTGTGGACATTATGTAATCAAGTTGTATGTTCTTACAGACAAAAGTTCGTCATTCGTTGGACTCAAAGAAGGACGCCACGCCTGCACCGCGCGACACCGAGTCACACGCCGTCAAGCCCGTACAGTCACCTACCGCTGCAGGTACGTTGCAATATAAAATATTCTATCACTACGGCTCTCGATACGGTAAAGGAAAAGATCGTAAGGAAATGTTCAAGAAACAAAAAATCGAAGACGGTGACATCACGAAACTGTGCCTACTGAGCCCGCTTGGTAGATTATAGAACATTCCTTCTCATGGAGAAGAGGCCTACGACTCGGCAGTAGGGATATTATAGCCTGATTATGCTTTAAGCTACACACCAAATACGATGAAATTGACTAAGATTTATCTGGTTGTCAGGTCGCACGATCAT
>NDFZ01004029.1:32871-47953 GCA_002192655.3 Mamestra configurata
GAGCACCGCCGTGTCCTCGTCGAGGCGATCGGCGGCGGCAACCTCTCGCGTCCGGCCCTGGTTGAATCCATGGTCCGGAGCGAGGAGGCTTTAGAAGCGGTCACCTCCTTCTGCGAAGCAGTAATGCTAGCGAAGGAGGAGGCGGGCCGCGCGAGAGAAAGGCAAGGCCTTCGCCCCAACCGTCGCTACAGGAGAAGACGCCCCGGGCTTCGGGAGTCGCAGGGCGATCCCCGGCCACCGTAGGCGCGGGCCTGCGGACGGCGAGCGTTGGGTGGCTCGCTGTCCGATCACCACCAGGCCCGGGTCAATGGCGCGTTTTGTTTCACGCGCGCCTCAAGGAGATGTCAGCAGAGAAGACGGGGCCCGCTAGGGCCAGAGCCTGCCAGGGTTGCGGAATTTGTTCGAAAGAGTCACCGCGGCCCTGGAACGGCTTTAGAAGGAACACGGATGGGTTTTAGTCAGTGAAAGTCTGACAGGCTCTTCCGCTCCACCCAGAGCGGAAGAAGTCATTTAATGATTTGCCATACTTAAAAAAAAAAAAAAAAACTTTGTCGGATCATACGATTGGGTTACTTGAAAATATGTAATGACGGCTCACCTGTATCTTTGGTAGTCTGAATCGTCCTTATCGATGTCTGAAAGCTGGTTGGGGCACGCCTTGTTGCTCAGTAAACTCAAGTATGACAGTCGAGGGAAGTGCTTGCTTATCTTGTTTACCAGCTCGTCTAGGTCGACTATCTGAAAGAAAAGCCACATTTAATAAGACCTACTTACCTACATATCATACGCAAACATATAATCTTTAACCATAGCGAAGAGATTAGTGACCACCGTATATGTAAGTGTAGACAATTTGTTGATTAGTACCAGAAAACTGATGGACGCTGACTATACACAGTCTTGGCCAAAAGTATTGAGCACCTTAATTTCGCTCGTTCACGGTAAGTATGGGAGAAAACCAAATCTACTGTTGAAGTATTCTTTTATCGGTCATCTACAAAGATTTCAAAAAAATGACCCACGCCGCATCTAGCAATAAAACACTATATGTATTTAATTATCAGTTCGCTACCATCGCTCTTTGTGAACACATCTAGTGCGCCTTTGGTATTTTATTTCATAGTTTTAAGTGTCATCGTTGCAATATGCCAAAACGAAACGAACTTTCTTAAGAAAAACGTGTGCAGATACAGCTTCTGCATGAGCAAGGTATTATTGAGCAATGGTATTATTTGCGGATGACACATCATTAATATTTAAAATAGACCGACGTCCTCAAAATCTTGACGACGTCAATAGCTGTATTCATCAGGTCCAAAATTGGTTTACGGCAAACAACTTGGTTTTAAATAAAAAAAAAACTAAATGTATTAGATTTTCTTTACCAAATGTTAAAAGTAGCGAATGTGACATCATATTGAATGGAGAAAAACTGGAGTTCATTAATCAGACGGTTTTCCTAGGTATCACATTGGACGAGAAATTACAATGGGGGCCTCATNAGAAGCTGTTCTGGAAGGCTGTAAAGCTAGAAAGAGGCCATGGCTCTCCGACAACAACAAAAAAGCTCGGTATAAACGGGCCTTAAAACACCGAACTTTCACCGCTGAAGTGTGGTATTTGACCACTCTTCAGCGGTGAAAGTTCGGTGTTTTGAATGTTGTGTGGTCAGACAAATTAAACTTTGAAGTGAGTAAGTCAATTTAATGCCCTAATAAAATTATATAAAATGGTTTAAAAACCAAAAGCATAGATGTAGTTATTTTTTTTTTCCGGAACTCAATATTTTTCTCCTTATTGCAGATTTTTGGTACACCTGGTGTGACCTTTGTGCGTTGCTGGGTGGGCGAAGAATTTAAGCCAGAGTGTGTGATATGTACCGTAAAACACGGCGGCGGCAGCATAATGGTCTGGAGTTGCATGACCAGTTCTGGAGTTGGCGAATTGTTCGTGTGTGAGGGCCGCATGGACTCTACTAAGTACATAAATGTACTAGAAACTGCTTTGCTGCCTTCATTCACGAAACTTTTCGGCGACACGAACATGTATGGTGTTAAATTCCAGCAGGATAACGCGCCATGCCACAAATCTGCCCGCACTATGACATGGTTTCGGGAAAATAACACAGAGCTTCTTGACTGGCCTGCCCAGTCGCCAGATCTGAACCCCATAGAACATTTATGGGGTTTATTAAAGCGTAGAGTGAGGCGCCACACAATTAACAACAGAGAGGATTTGAAACGCTGCCTGCGCCTAGAATGGAACGCGATTACTGCTGAAGACTGTAAAAATCTTGTTAGCTCTTTGCCAAAAAGAATTTCTGCCGTAATTAAGGCAAAGGGTGGACCCACAAAATATTAATGTTCAATTAATAAATAGTAAAATAAACCCATATAAAACGTTTTATTTATATTTGATACTCCTCATAAAACTGAAAGATGTCATGGGTGCTCAATACTTTTGGCCAAGGCTGTATTTCCCTACGTTCAATAGTTTCAGTTAGGTAACGAACCGACATCGTACTTTACAGGTCCAGTGTATTTTGTTTTCAGTAGGTAAAAAAATTACTTCCTATAAAACATTGTGTGTAAGTATACGAAGAAAAAATATTAAACCTGAATATTTTAACCCCAAGTAGGTTAACATCAGCGCTGGCAGCCTTTGATCAGGGTAGAGCGAGATTTTCTTTCAGCGCCATTTAGTCGACGCTTTCGCTTCACGTTAACTCTACCTCGGTTTTATGAATAAATAATTTTCAAAAATTATTTTTTATTGCAAGCATCAACACTTATTGAATTTAAATTAAATTAATTTAAGTAGGTAGCTATAATTTAACATTAAGCAAGCTTTTCTTTTCCCAAACAGTCATATTTATCTTTTAAAAAAGTCTGTAGATCTACGGATTTATCTATATATATCCGTAGGCAAGGCAATCTACGGATTTTTTAACGTCACCCAACGGATTTTAGAAAATCTTATATGGAAAAACAACACTGCTCCCGCGCATCTCAAAAGGCGCCATCGACATTTTATTTTCAGCTGCAAATTATTTTTCGCAGTTGGCTTTTTGGCGCCTCTTGCTATCTGGAGCCTAGAGCGACCGCTCTTCTCGCTCCACCCCAGGGCTGGTTAACATTATTCAAAGTTGGAATACAAACGTATAAACTAGAAACTTTCTAACATTAACTTTGATATAGACTACATGTCAATTACATCGGTCTCGCACGCAACTCAAGCGAAACTTTGTAAAGGTAACATGTTCAACATGAGTTTTAATGACTTTGATCTCATGATTTTACGTGTGAAATATGTTCAGGCACCCACGTACTTGTTTTTGCGTAGGTAGGTACATACGTATGTACTTTTATTAATGGTCTTTGTAATGTTAAGTTATTCGAGTTTCTTCTAACAAATCTCATTCATTGTATGGGTAGGTGTGAGTTTAATTGCTACATTTTAGGGCTGTTTGCAGAGATTTGTTTTAAATAGGCATGTAATGTGCCCACACAATGAGGCAGGTAACGTGTCGAAAATAAAGTTTTGAGAACGTGTGTATTATGAATATGACTTGAAAGCTGGATCCGTCCTTGATCACTTAACCTCATTTCATTTGTCTTCATCGATATACTCTTAGTAAGTATACTATAGTACTTTAAGCAAAAAATACACTCATTTTACACTACTATCTCTACGATTTTACCCATTGTGAATTCCAATCTACTCTAAACTACAAAGACTCACCTCATTATTGTTGAGCGATAGAGTCCTCAAATTGGACAAGTACGGGAAGGAAATGGCGTCGCCCAGCTTATTGTTGTCCAATATAAGTTCTTCCACTCGAGCGAACTGCTCCAGTCCTTTTAACGTCTCGATACTGTTGTAACTGAAAGAACACTGATATTTAAGAATGTAACAGCTTAACTTAAAAAAATAAAGTCGGTTTACGGACGATAGTTTAACGTGACAACGTCATAACAAACCATTGATGAAATGATCGTAACGTTACAATGAGCGTAACGTTACAATGAGTCATCCTTTTTCGCGCGTGTAGCCGGCGTTCATAGATTTATTAGACGTTGTCACGTCAAAAACTAATTAATCCTTATTGATGCACAACGCAATAGTTTGTTATATTCTTATTAGGACAGATCCAATGTTGCCTTTCTCAATTTGTCGAAGTAATTTTTTCCAAAAATTTGTCTTATGGACTCGANCTTCGCGCGTGTAGCCGGCGTTCATCGATTTATTAGACGTTGTCACGTCAAAAACTAATTAATCCTTATTGATGCACAACGCAATAGTTTGTTATATTCTTATTAGGCTGTCCTAATAAGAATATAACAAACTATTGCGTTGTTATAAAAAATTACTTCGACAAATTGAGAAAGGCAACATATCCAATGTTGCCTTTCTCAATTTGTCGAAGTAATTTTTTCCAAAAATTTGTCTTATGGACTCGAATCCACAAGCGCCTCCATTTGCATTACGTAGGTAGGATCTAAAGAATGTATTACCCCATAGATATAATAAACAAGTATTACCCAGATTTATACCCGCGCAGCTAGTATATATTATATAAAAAGTAGCCTGTGTTAATCCAGGGTGTCAGGTTCGTGCATTACAAATTTTATCAAAATTGGTCCAGCCGTTTGCGCGTGTACACCACACTCACAAACTTTTGCCTTTTTAGTGTGATGTGATTGGTTTAAAAATATTTTTTAAAGATGTTTTGTTAAAATCAATTTTGTACAAGTATAATTGCTTAGACAAAGCAAATAGCATAGCATAGTTTCTTATACATATTATCTTATTTAATGTTTACTTTGTAAATATTTTAATTGCTGNTTAAGATAAAACAAAGCAAATAACATAGCATAGTTTCTTATACATATTATCTTATTTAATGTTTACTTTGTAAATATTTTAATTGCTGTAGCAATTTGCAAACTAAGATAACGAATATAGGGCAGTTTATTATAGATAAAAAGAGCTAAAGAGAATCTTGTCCAAACGGATTAAAAACCTGTTTTAAAATATTCTAAAATTATACTACTTAGCAACAAACAATACAAAACACAAAGCGAGCTCGATCGGTCTAATCGCCGGTAAGACATACATATATAAGAAGATTATGTAATATTTGTGATTTTTTTTGTTATTCTTGTTACCTTCATAACGGATAGGTACACAAATTTTGATATTTTCAATATTGAAAAGTTAACTAATTATAAATACCTATGTAGGTATATGTCACCGGAAAATTGCAAACGCCGTAAGATTTTGTAAAATATCGCATGAAATTGTTAACTATTTTTACTTAACACGGATATTTTGGAAACTATTAAATTTGGATGGGATTTATTGTATAAAGATACTAAATAAAGATTGAATACAATCTTACCGTGTAGCAGAATAAACGCAATACCTGAAAAGGGTCATTTTACTCATCATTATGAACAACTTTTACGGTGGGGCCAAACCCGAAATCGCGAAAAAAAAACCAGCTAGTGATGGGTAACTCATCATTTTTATATGAGGTTGAGGGAGTACCTCATTTTACTTCGCGAGGTCCTCATGAGGTACCCCTCATTTGAGGCGAGGAGTCGTACGTCGGCGAATTCACCTCACTCACACACATAATTTTCTCTCGCTCATAAATTTTTACCGCCAAAATATACGAATCAATGACACTTGATTACCAATGTAATGCCAATGTTTTTAGAGTTCATAGTTAACGTTCTAAACGTACCAAAATCATATTGTTTTCTGTGTTTTCAAAATTTCGAGACCTCATCTTACTCATTCTATAAATTCTGTACGATTATGAAATAAATCGGTTCATTTTTTTTCGCCCACTAAGTCAGCTCACTCAATCACTCAATACTCATTCGCGAGTACTCGCGTCAATAATGTCAATGTAAATTTTTAAGTGAGGACGCGTGAACGAGTGAGGTGGTTCAATGTTGAAATTCGAGTAACTCTTTCAATTTGCGATCACGAGTACCTCAAACGAGGCACCTCATGAGTGAGGGACACATCTCTAAAACCAGCTGTTCAAGACATTTTGTCGAGTTATACACACAGAAATGTATGGAGCAGTCGATTTATTTCGCGATTTTAGTGTTGGTCCCATAGTTCATAATGTCCTCTTTTCAGGTATTGCGATTATTATGTTACATATTGTATTTTTATGTAATATTAATTAAAAATAACCGTTGCATTGCTCAATACTCAATAATGACCTGCTCTAACCGGCCTTTTTTTTTTGTTGTCGGGGGGAAATCCTCATGGAAATCCTCCACCCTGGGGCGGGTGGAGGGGTCTGTCAGACTCTTGCTGACTAAAACAACCCCGGTGTTCCATCTCCCACTTACGCCGGGGATCGCGGGAACGACATCAACCAGTCCACTATCCGAATTCTGTGGTTAATTCTGCAAAAATCCAGATGCTGAAGCAACAATCCGGTCCTTTGCAAAAATCCTGGGATTTTGTTGAAGAAACGATTTGCATCGATCATGACAGACTGAAATGTAGAATATCATGCATGACTTCCATACCTTAGATCTAAGCATCTCACTTTCGCACCATACATTTTTTGCAAAGCCGGTGGTATCCTTCTACAATCTTGGCCGCAGTAGCTTAACTAAAACAAATTAAAAACACATAAATTTACTACGCAGACATTTATGTTCCACTTAATCTTATTGATATGCTAATACATGGATGAATATATGTATCAAATGTTTTACATAGGGAAGTCTAGCATGGAAAAGGACACAACAGTTCCAATTATTCTTATTCTTATTGACATAAGTTTTAATTTATTAAGTATTTTATTTATAGATCATCACAGAAATTTTGTTTGATTAGTTTTTAAAAGAAAATCCATGGGATGGTATTTCACATCCGTAAACCACCGTCCAATATCTTATGGTCCGACGATGGTCCATAGCGGTCTATTTGGTGTCAATTATGTAGTTTGATCTGCCAATGCATTCTCATGAGCAGTTTCAGGGGGGCTACTCTCTAAACACGAAGTCCGTAGTTTCGGGCTTAGTTGCGGGCGTATTCTACTCCCTATCACCTACGGACTTACGATTAGTTCTGAACCCGAACTAAGAATGAATGACAACACGATTTGTCTGTAACTGTCAAATCGTGTTGTCAATAGTGGTTAGGTGATACGGACTAGAATACGCCCGCAACTTAGCCCGAAACTACGGATTTCGGGCTTAGAGAGTAGCCCCCCGGACCATAGCCATAGTTTAGTATTTGTGTCTGCTTGTTCTCTGAAACTGCTGAGTTGCACTGTACTGTGGCTGAGTAGTACCCGTATAAATAGCCCGGCGCCATTTATCGCTGAATCCTTGTTCAGCGATAAATTACCCTTCTTTGTTTTCTTTAGCTTAGTTTTATACGAAATAAGTAAATATGTAGAAATAAAGCAACATTTTTATTGCATATTGCAAANCAAGGATCCCTTCTTTGTTTTCTTTAGCTTAGTTTTATACGAAATAAGTAAATATGTAGAAATAAAGCAACATTTTTATTGCATATTGCAAACATAAACTATCGAGAAAAGGCAACAAATAACATTCTATTATCAGAAGATACACTGTTGCCACATAGGATTTTAGCTTTATTTATATTAGGTAGGTATATCAATATCAGTATGTTTGCCTCTTAAACAATGATAAGGTTATATTATAATACTCGATAATGACACAATTTCATCAATATGAATTCTATGTTGTTCAAAGAAAATGGATTGATTGACAAAGCATAAATGGCTACCTACTCTGTTTTTGTACTGAAGAGAAAACTACGTACAGTCAACAAAGCTAATTGGTATGCAGGCAGCTAACTTGCAACTTCTTTTAAACAATGTTGTGAGTGTGCTGAGTTGACAATTATTGTACACCACACTCGTAAGTGTGTATGTCATAAGCTTAAAAAGTTAAAATGCACACATAAGAAATAAATATTGGCAGTGCAGTGGAAAAAATAATGTTTTTGCCTGTACATATACCAAATAGCTTTGTTGACTGTACATATATTGTACCCCCGGTCAGGGCACTTTATTTTATAACTGGGATAGCACCTCCACAAGTCTGAAGAGAAGTTGCAAGAGCATTTGAGAAACAAAAAAAAACATCCCCTTCCTCCTTTTTTCGGTTAAAAAAATGAGTCTCACATATTAGAATCTCACTATATGGTACAAAACTACCAACGCAAAGACTGAGAAGCAGACACAATTTTCTGTAATCGGTAGTTCTTGTTAAGAAACCCGACCGACTGACGTCCGCTGTAAATTGGGGCCGAATAGTTTTCCTACAGTCAGGCGAGCAGTTTCCTTCTGGGTCTAATCTTTCGTGGTTCACTTGGAAATCCCTGAAGCACGTCACAACCCTTGTAGGAAGAGGAAGGTGTAACTCCACTTCAACTACAAAGTGGGGTTACGGACCAACAACAGGGTGTGGACTGCGGATGTGGAGCCCAGTCGCAAACTATGTTCTCCGTGCCACAAAAGATACAGCCAAAGTTACCTGTCACCGACGATGGCGTTGAAGAAGAAAATTTTTGGGCCAAATAAATCTAAATTACTTTCGTGAAATACTCGTACCTATCTGATCTTGAGAAGAGAGAGATAGAGCATTCGTTATTTACTTACCTAAGCCGTAAGTAACGTAGCTGTAAGTGACGTAGTTTTCTTTTAAGTTTAGATAATAAATCAGTTAATAAATGATATAGTCATAAAAGTAGCTAGTAAACATTTTCAAAATTCTCTCAATACCATCAACTGCCACCAAGTCTCTTATAACTAAAGTTCCGAGATTATGTTCTAATCCACTGCTGATTAGTTAATAGCTAATAATCGTATGCTTTGAAACCGGCATTAACTGTTGGCAATGGTATTTAATCGATTTTGAAAACCGGTTCCGGCTCGTGTCAAAAATTCAGCATTTTAGTTAGAGGCCCCGCCCGACCTCAAGTTAACTTGGTTGTGTATAGGGTTGCCAGGCGTCCGGATAAAGCCGGACATATTTAGGCTTTTAGGATGCTTGTCCGGCCAAATAAGATGGTGTCCGGCCTGTTCGGCTTTTGTTAGGATTTTTCAAATTTACCAATCACTTTAATTTTCCCCAAAATGCTCAATTAAGAAGACTGATCGCCACTAATTTAATTTTTCATAATAGACATATCATTAAAGTTAAATCAATTTGATGTTGACTAATCAAATGAGCTTGGATTTACTTATAAGGATCCTGCTAAATATTATTTTAAAGCCAACATTCTGAATAGGATAAGTTGTCCGGCCTTTTTATCCAATTTTACCCAAAAGTCCGGCTAAATTGGCTGGTCTGTTCGGCTTTCCAGTTTTAAGACCTGGCAACCCTAGTTGTGTAGGTACCTATAGTGCGAGCACGCATGACAACTAAGTTCGAAAATTGCATCGAAAGAGACCAGACCGCATTTTAATCGGAATTCATCCTAATGCGAAAGTACTTATGTGTATTTAATATTTTTGTTCAATCATGCCAGAACAGCTGATGATTTGGCTGTTATTGACACGTCCCCGTGACATAATTTAGACTTTTATCAGGGCGAAGCTACTGACAGAAGCTATTCATTAATTTTATAAACAACCGTGTATAGTAGGCGCCAGATAATCGTGGAATAACGGTCATTGACCCACCTACAATTATTGACATTTTTAATTTGAAAAACGGAATTAAATAATAATAAATATAACACAAAGCTGTCCCGAATCATCATCTCTCGTGATCCTTAACATTGTCTAATAATGAAAAACGATTCATATTTAATTTTTCAGGTACCTATGAACAGTTATTAGGGAAAGGTCAATATACTTTATTCCACATTTATCTGGCGCCTACTATAGTAGACTTGAGAGACAATAAGTAGACGGACGTAATTAAGTAGTCTTGATAACCCCCTAAAAGCCTGAATAGATATGCTATAAAAAAATTACATCCTGACCTGCCCTCGAGAAGGTAATTAAAGTTACATGTTCTGGAAGAAAGAATTTTACGGTCGTGTCACTAACTGATTTTATTTGTATAGTAGGTATACCTACGTATTGTGCTTGCTTTATCTTTACGGCGCGGCGGGAGCTTTGGGTCATTTTATTAGCCTCGTAACAACCTATTTATTACCAACGATGTAACAGATGCGCGCACTAAACGTACAGAACTGAATTGCTGTTATAATATCATGAATGACCCTTTAGATCAAGTTATGTCCAGGTTTATCTGTTCTTGGGTATCATGATACGTATTTTTTTTATTGAAATGAGATTTTGGCTGTTAAAGTCTTAACATACCTTTCGACGGCAAACAAGGATTTGCTAGATTTTTTAACGCTTGGTTACTAGGTACGATTTTTTGTAGGCGGTCAGTTAATTTTGTGAAGTTAACAGATGTAGGTCTGGGGCCCTACTATGAAGTCTTAAAACAATCATGATTCCGCTCTAAGAGGAAGACGGAGCTATACATAGCGAATAGCACTATCCCGTTTACATCATCGGAATTGGATGGCATTAGCACGTCATAGTAGGGCTGCTGTTCTTTGTTTTATACTTGGGCCTTTTTTGTATAAATTAATGTAATAATGCAGTCAGACCGGTTTTCTCCGTCGAGAAGTATCGTAGGTCGGTCATCGTTCTTATAAATTTCGTGTCTAGGTGAGGTCATTATTGAGATGCGTGCTTTGGAAACATTGATCTTGTATCCAAGTTTGTACTAGATGTATAAATACATAAATGTATGTTTTTACCGAGGGAAATACTCAGGCTGAGGTCAGTGATAAAACTATAGGGTTCATTTGGTATCGGGTTGCTCGCATATGTAGGTAGGTGCCAAAGAGGACAATAGAGAAAACATTTAACGAAATAAGGGTTTCGGGGTTACAACATTAAACAGCGAATAGTCTAACATTTAGCCTTGAGCTCCAATCTAGTACTGTAAAGCCGTAGTTACATAAAACATTATCGTGTAAGTACATATTTACCTAGGTAGGTATCTAATATGGCATCGCCAGAATAATGGCGGTTATCTCACCTGAATTTGTTCTTCTTCGATCAGAATACTGACATGTGAGATGTGTTCCACTCTTCTATAATCAGGTAGCACAATATTTTCGATTGTAAGGAGCTCTAATCTATATGATAAGCGCGATTTTAATACATTATTTGATTGTTCGACTTTTCTCAAACGGGCTATTACTCTTCCATAATTTGTTATCAATACTAACAATTTGTAGATGCCTAAAGGAAACAAATACGATTCGAAGCATGTAAGGCATATTATGCCGACATTAAAAACACTGCCGAAATGTTCTGTCAGTTTTCTAGACACAGTATTGATATATGACGACATTTTGAAAACCACCGTGCTTCTACGAAATATTAACTGCAGTTTTAATCACTAGGTACATTTTTGTTTCATTCACTGTTATATACTAGGAAACGGAAGGTTTCGAGTACCTACTGCACGTTTATACTTCAAATACTTAAATTATTTGAAAATTGCTTCCGCATAACGCTCGGTAAGTACACAATTTATAAAATCACGCCCTTCACTGACTTTATAAACAGATTAAATCGTACCTATCTAATTAATGATAACTGAAATTATACTTGTCTTTAACATCATTTTGTTAAAAGATAACAACAATAGAACCACTTCTAAGTAAACAAGTTCGTGAAAGATTAGGAAAGTAGTGTGGTGCAGTTTCTTCGTGACATCGTATTTATGACACCATGTGTAATTTAATTACCTACTGCACACATTGTAGTGTGCAAGAACTTATTTCTTGACATGATTAGGCTGAAGTGTGTCAAGTTTGTCGGATCAGCGCGGTGGCGGTACGGTTCTGGGATTAGAAGCGGTAGTGTTCCTCTGAATATGCTAAGCCCCAACGTTGGGGCAAAAGTTTACACATCATCGGCAAGCAGTTTATTTATGTTTTGGCTACCTTAAGACACCGTAACTTACGATAGAGAGAAGACAGACGTCCTCGCCTGCAAGCCGAAGGATTTACCTCAATTTTATCTCACGCATCTCCTCTTACCCAAAGTCATTTAGTTAAATTAGGCTCGAATCACTTTTTGAGCATTTAAAATCCCTCCAACTGACCATATTGAGTTTGTTGAAAAATTCCTTACCGATCAGCAACTGTCAAGGCCCACCTGGAAATATCTAAACCGACTACGAAGTCAGATGGGCCGCTGCAGGCTCAAATTGGCCAGATGGAGCCACAATGCAATTGCTGAACTATGTCCCAAACAATGCCTCACCTGTTGTTGCGTGCTCTTTGTGCAACAAGATCTGCTCTCAGAAAGACATTCGCGAGACACATAATGACATAAGTCACAAAGGCACTTTCTTAACGTCGAAAATATCCAAAAACCCCAAACATTCGCTTGTCACAACTTCCTAGTGTATCAGCTTGGAAGAAGTGGCGCAACAAATTTTCCAGCACGTAACTTTAGTTCTACAGCATGCCATTAAAGGCAAGCTTTTTATTTCTTAGAGCAGGAAGAATTACTTTTATCGAGAAGTTAATTAACGTTTACTTGACGAAAGTAGGAAACTTGCTCATATGTTCTTGTTAGAGTTTATAAACTCTACCATAAAGAGAAGTTTCAATAAAGTTTCCAGATCCGACTGGAGGTATGGTGCAGCCGAAATTGAAGCAACAGTTGCGAGCAACGCAAAGTGTGGCGCTACTTTTAAGGTCTTTTATAGTAAAACTAGTTGCTGTCGGCGGGTTCACCCGCGTGAAAAGTGTTATATTATCCCAAAGGAATTTAGTACCGGCATGAAAAGTATCCAATGTTTTAATCCAGGTCCAGGGACCAGTAGTTTTGCCTGTGCGTTGTCTGTCAGTCACTCAGTCAGTTAGTAGGTAACGGAAGAATTTCATATATATATATGAGGATATACCTATTTTTTATTTTTTTTTAAGGATGGGAAATCTTCAAATGACTTCTTCCGCTCTGGGTGGAGCGGAAGGGCGTGTCAGACGCTTACTGACTAAAACCCATCCGTGTTCCTTCTAAAGCCCTTTGCATTCCAGGGCCGCGGTGACTCTTTCGAACAAATTCCGCAACCCTGGAGGATATACCTATTGCATCAATGTTTTCGGGGTACTCGCGGGCTATTTGTTTACCATCCTACTCGCACATTTTAAGACCAGTGATGTCTTTGAGTCTTTAGAAAGAAAGAAAGAATACTAGTTTATTTAGCACGCAAATACACCCAATGTAGATACAAATAAACGAAAACTTAATTTTAAAAGTCCAGTTCAGCAAAATGCCAGACAACTAGGAGCTGCCTGACGCTGGTTTTCAACTGAACCTTTATATTGAGTACTTTATCAACTCATCGGATACTGAAGTCGAAATTAACTGGTTGAGAAGCGAAGTGTACATACAGTTTCATAGATAACTACTTAGTGTTCAACAAATTAGTTCCCCAGATAATTGCAAAGTTCCTCATTTCACAGTTGCTTTGTTGACCCATCATTGTAATGAGTAGTGTAGTAAATGGATGATGCAAAATAAAAACAATATTTTGCAATGGTACCTCCATTGCAAAATATTGTTTTTATTTTGCATCATCCATTTTATAATAATAAGGAATAAAAAGTTGAAGAAAATTTGCAGTGTTTTAGAAACAACCAAGTTCTCTGAAATATAATCAAGATAAACGTATATTATTTGCCCGCAGCCTTAAACTATTTAAATAGATTTAGCTTTTACTAGGTAACATTTTTTAAGCAAGCCTGTTTTGAGCGTTTTCTGGTTTCAATGCTTTAACTTATAGCCAAAGTAATAAAATCTTAATATTATACTAATTTTAATGCTCTAAGGCAACTGTTGTAGACATTAATTTACTTATGATTATGCATTATTATTATATTAATGGAAACATGTTAACATAAATAATGCTATTACAACACAAAATTCGGGCATGTGTACAACATGGATAACCATTTATTTTTAAAGTTTATATTAAGAGCAAACCCTAACAATCATTTTATTATTATCAGTGATCAGAATTAGGTGAGCTAAAATACCAAAAGTTGGAAAAATAACAGAGGAAATGTGGAGACGCCTAATGCCTAAATATTTTTTCGGGACTAATATCCCGGGTTTTATGATATTACATAAGTACAACT
This sequence comes from Mamestra configurata, assembly GCA_002192655.3. Classification (NCBI taxonomy): domain Eukaryota; kingdom Metazoa; phylum Arthropoda; class Insecta; order Lepidoptera; family Noctuidae; genus Mamestra; species Mamestra configurata. The sequence continues at coordinate 47,077 of NDFZ01004029.1, forward strand.
AAAATAAATACAATAAAAGTTTCCTGTTTCTTTAAAAAAATAACAGTATGCACGATTTGTCTTAAAAAAAAAACGAAGTCAAAATCTCGTTTATTCAGTAGGACCGCTGGGATCAAATAGAAAAATAAAGGTAATCTTTGTAATATTAAAAATGGGAATGGTGTGAGAGTGTAAGTGAAATAATGTGTGTATGTCACACCAAAGAGTATAATATGCAGGTTGTGTGTNATTATTTATTCATTTTGTACAATTATAGGAACTAATTGTAAACAGATATTAATTTCAATAATTAAGAAAGTCACACAGATTGGTGACTTTCTTCATTATTGAAATTGATTTACGGAATGGATATAATACTTAGTCAGAATATTATATCCGTTGATATTGAAAGTTGTAATCTAAATCACTAATATTATCCTCATTCCTTATATTCCTTGTCATCGCCAATATTATCTTCGTTCAGAGAATTAAAATAAATTATAAGAAGTTTTTCCATATTATCTATCTTTAAACTATTTGAAAAATAAAAGCATGACAATGCTTGGAATGCGAAACACCCCTCTACCCCCCAACCCTTTTTTCATTGTTTACCAGTGACATACAAAAGCTAGAAAGAGACAGCAAGCTTTGGCTATGCTTGGAAACGAAAACATGAGGTGTGTCCAGCTCTTTACCTGAATTAAAAAACCTATCTACTGTTTTTTTGAGACTATTCTCCTTTGTTTTTGAAGTCTGTTCATAAGGAAAGAGAATTCAATTAATTTACTGTATTAATAGAATAAATATTAAATATCCCGAAACCCGGAACAAATATCCTGGAAAATATTTTTAGTTGTAAGGAAGTCCCCCACTTTTTTTGTCTTTGTTCTATAAAGTT
>NDFZ01004030.1:0-17779 GCA_002192655.3 Mamestra configurata
TAGCTAGGACCAAACGAAACTGAAAATACAAGGTGGGCCAATAGATGTGTCCAGAAGTAAATTATTATTTTACCTGTGCCAGGTGCTGTCTTCTCTCGGCCACGTTGTACTTGACCCAGGACATGACAGCCTGGAAGGTCTGTTCCTCGGAGCGCACGTTGAGCTCGTCTGAGGACACTATGTCGATCAGCTGCGCGGCTGGCAGCAGTAGGAACTCTTCACTTTCCATTACCTGAAACATAATATCACACATATGTATAGAAGGAGGTCTTAATGAGATGTTATATATATGAAGATAGGAAATCTTTGACTGAATTTACAATGTAAGTTTAACATTAAGTACATATAATAATATGTGAATTATTTTCGAATTCAATTATTTTTTGGGTTCTATAGGTACCCAATAGGTAAAACGGGACCCTATTACTAAGACTAGTATCCATCCGTCTGTCACCAGGCTGTATCTCATGAACCGTGATAGTTACAGTTGAAATTTTCACAAATGATGACATCATGGCCGGCCGCACTTGGCCCGTTTTTTTATATTTCGAATTATATTTCCAATTCGAATCCAAGACATTACCTTTTGTATTGATTATTATTTTTGTATTTTTTCCCATTTTAAATTTATATTGTGGGTTTCGTCTGTGCAGAATAAACAACTTTTGTTTCTTATTCTTCTTTCCAACAAAAATTTGATCTCCCGATTCTGCTATCTAAATTTAACTACATAATACTCATTCTGAAATCGACTCAGTTTCCCGGATAAAGAGAAAATTAAATAGACTAGAAGAAAACTCCATACCTCGGGAAAGTTCTGTTGTGTGAATTTGTCAGCAATCCGGAGCAGTTCCCTGCAGGAGTGCGTGTCGGCGAAGGCGCGGATGCCGAGGCAGTTGGAGCAGTCCAGCTGCCTCTTCAGGAACTCGCAGCACACGTCCTGGATCTCCTGCAGCTGCAGCAGGCAGGCGGCCGGGAGTAGCGCCTGCAACATCACGGGATATTATGTGCTGAGCTTTCTGATCAGGCTCTTGTACACTGTCTTTTTAAAACAAGGGAATAACGAGTTTATTCCAGTGCAGTAAGGTACAATTTTAGTAGGATAGCTGTGCCCAACTGTTGAAAAACAGTTTTCAAGCCGGTGAGGTTTCTGATCAGTCTCTTGTACACTGTCTTTTTAAAACAAGGAAATAACGACTTTATTCCAGTGCAGTAAGGTACAATTTTAGTAGGATAGCTGTGCCCAACTGTTGAAAAACAGTTTTCAAGCCGGTGAGGTTTCTGATCAGTCTCTTGTTGGCTGTCTTTTAAGAACAAGGGATAACGACTTTATTCCCGTGCAGTAAGGTACAATTTGGTGTAGGAAAGCCTGTGTCGAAGGGTTTTAATTCTGCTCCCAGCTCGCATGCAAGTTGCATTACATTACGTACAATAAAGGTGTAATGTGATCAATCGCTCGAAATGTAAATAAATTTGTAAATTTGTATGTGAGTTGCTTGCAGGTAGAACCGCAGAATTAAATAGGGTAACAACAGTCAATGACAGAATCTTTGTTATATTCTTCGCAAAACTTCATAGACTATGGGTATCTGTATCTGTAAGGGTGAGTCAGAAGGTCCTGAAGGTCACTGCTACACTGACCTGCACGTTGCTCTCCTCCACCACGATGTGCGCGGTGTAGCAGAACTCCACCAGCTGCTCCATGGCCTGCTCGTCCACGTCGCGGATGGTGACCTCGGTGGCGCGCGACTCCGCCAGCTCGCCCGTGAACATCGCGCGGAAGTACGGGCTGCATGCTGACAGGATCACCCTGGACAACACACGGAAATGCTTCAGAGAAAACTTGACTGGACCACACAATCGGGAGTTCGCTTGCACCACGCAGACCTACCGTGATCGCAAATCCTAGCAATTTATTTTGATAAAGGAAAGTGACGGAGACGAAAACTGAGTTGTGTTGGGTTCAGCCGGTCGATTCTGTAGACATGTCGAAGTGAAGGGTTGGGTGAAGTGACCACAAGGTGAGCTATCAATCCATTTAATCAAGATGTCACGTGATCACGAAGTGAGCTGTCATTCCATCTTGATTATATGGGTTGACAGCTCACCATTGGCTCTGCGTCTTGGATTACGGATTATGGCCCACTTCCTCATTGAAAGAAAGGAGGATTGTGCCCCAGAAGTAAGGATGTTATAGATTTTTTGCAATCGGAGGACATTGACGCGTGTCTCTGTCTGAGTGAGATTCGCTAGTTGTATGGAGCCACCACCCTACTCGGTACCGCAAAAAAGCATATTAGTAAGAGTATTTTCGAAAAAACAGATTGTTCGTAACCAGTTTCCGGTGTGAGCGTGAGGCTATGTGACTCTCGTCCCATTATTCTCTCTGGACGATAAGATATCACAAAGTATTACACATCATTCAAGAATTTCACACGCCGCGTCGATTGAGATAATATTATCATTAAAATATTCAAACAAAGATAAAATTAGGTCAACTTAAAACGTGGATATTCAAATGATAAGATATTAAAAACCTTGCAGAGATAACAGTGTTGTGTTTACATGCTGTTAGTAAATAGGACCGTTTTGTTTTTTCTTCGTGTCGCTGGCACTTCAGTACTTAAACCAAATTTTGCTGGGCCAAGACTTCACCTCTTAGATACCAAACCTAGGTCTTCACGCAATCGCACGGTGTTCTGTAGATTTTACATGAGTAAGGGACTTGATATACAACGCGGACAGGGCGCGCGGCCAAGGCGCGGTGAAGATAAAATATATGGCGTCAAAGAAACTTAATGTACTTAGCGTCGCAGGCGCGCAGACAGGAGTCATACATTTTCGTCACAGCGCCCTATCCGCTTTGATCAAGTCCCTAAGTATCTAGGTGCCCTTAACTATCGTTTTTTCCTTGATGATAGTTTAAAGGTGTTTAATTTTTATAAATAAATGGTTAGTTACCGGTGTGCAAACAGCTTCCTGTTGGCCACGTTGAGCACCACATCACAGAGCTCGCGGTGGCGGCGCAGCGCGGACAGCTCGCCGAGGATGGCGCGCGGGTGCTTCTCCGAGGTATGCGACAGCCGCGCGCCGCCGCCCCCGGGCGACCCGCCCTCGCCCATCCTGAGGACACACCCGACCTGTAGTCAAGGCCACAAGCAAACCAGGGCTCAGCCCCGAGCGCTTGTGTTTTGGTTGGACGATTGAAAGCGACAACAAAAAGCACCTAAAGCCTTCAGGCCCCTTTTCCACATACGTTTTTGCACCGTATGACACGTTTCCAGTAGTGTTGTTAATACCAGTAGAGGTTTGTTGACTCTAGCGGCGTTTAAGTGGCTTCCGTAGATTTTGGAGGCGAAAACGTGTGCGAATAAGTAGCCTCAAACTTAAAATACAGCAACTTAGATTACATTCTAGCACAATCGCTTATGCAGTTAGACACGGAAGGCGGGGGACTCAGTTGGACAGGCTACAGATACCTGGAGGTACACAGTTTTACCTTTGATCAAGAAATACTTATTCAAATAACATTTAACTTAAATAAATTTTGTAAGTTTAAGTTTTAAGTTAATTACTTCATGTTCCGGGCCTCAAACAATATGGCGTCGGGCCGGACGGAAAGCCCAAAGGGCAGCATGCGGCCCGCGAGATTCAGCTTGTGTACCGCTGAAATAGAACATAGGTTGTGCGTCAGCGCTTTCAACGAGCTATCGCGAGAAATATAGGTATATACAGGGGGATTAACATTATTCTTGGTCAAAAATATAAACACAGTAAATGGATATATTAATTATAAGAATCTGCTACTTATAGTTGCGTTATTTGGTCATGATTAGAGCCCGGAATTGTTTTATATCTATAAAAAAATGTGTCAAATGTATCTTTTTACACGTTTGCCCCAGAAGGAGTCTGAAGCAGAACTATCCTAGATATCTATGTAGAGGTCCATCCATCAACTGCATCAGACTGACTGATGGAGTTGAATGCTTCAAATCTGAGATTGAACTCAAATAGCTGCAGCAGAACACCAATTGCATCAGTCTGTTAGAAAAGCGATCTTGTTTGGAACTTTTTAGTTATTTTTTGCAGTTCAGTTTTTTGATACAATTTGAAGTGAAAACTTCTTTAGGCGCGTTGAGCAATTTTTGGTGAATAAAAATCATGGAACTCGCTTCATCGTCACCGACACTTTGGGTGAACAAAAATCATGGAACTCGCGTCATCGTCACCGAACGCTTTAGCTTTCGCTTAGTTTTCTCTTCTGTCGGTAGTCCCCAAAGACCGCCCCTCATGTTTTATTTTTTCATTTATAATTATTGTCTCGTACGTAACTATCAATGTCCTATTCTTATAATGTGTACAAGCTGCGTGCTTGTCTGCGTGTCAGTGGAAAATGGATCGTGCCTTTCACAGTTTTAAACAATCTAAGCCCGTGCATAATATGTCGTAGCCAAATAGCTTAATCTAATCAGCAATTGGTTTCCTAGCCTTTTCATTTAACTGCGCCGATTTTTCAGCGACCTAAGTGACAACTTTGGTTCAATATCGTTTAATGACTTTCCCATGTCACTTATGTCGCTGATTTAACGACGCAGTTCAATGAAAAGGCTAGGCTTTTAATGAAACGGCTGATTAAGCTAGTTGGCTGCGACACATACATGATAGAGAAAGAACGAAACTGTTAGGCGGTATAGCTTATTCAAGTATTGAAACATTAAAAATGGCGTTACAATATTCCTAGCCGTGCATGACGACTCATTGGTATTGAAAAATCGATATTCTCCGACTGATTATTTAACATAACAAGGCAACTATCTTAAATTCTAGGAACTAGAACTTAATAATTTATGTGTCAATTATCGAACTTTACATTAAGCCACAGGTTTTAGGTAATACAGGCACAGTTGGCGCCGTGATTGAGTGATAGGCTGCTGCGCTGCGTGTCGCGGGTTCGATTCCCGCACGGAACAAATATTTGTATGGACTACAGAGTTGTTCCGGGTATGGCTGCTTGTGTATGTGAGTTTGTATGTTTGTAAACGCACCCACGATACAGGAGAAATTTCTAACGCAATTAGGGCGTTTAAAAAAATGTATATAATCTCAGAAAGTCTAAATAAATTGTTGATTTTTTATGAGAGCTTTTCATGACGGCCAACAGGTCGAGCTAACCAAGTTTTTGATCGCTCAGTGATGTTAAAAAGACGTGCGGCTCTCAAGGGCCATGTATGTAATTACCAAGGCCAATTACTTACTGATTATCTCAATGTCTTCTTTAGGGGTTAATGACGCCAATATTGTTTTACCAAAGGTTTGCTTATCGCGAATGTTTAAATATAATCGAATGAAACGTTGGTGTGAGGGTGTAGCTGTAAAAACTTAGCAAATCTCGTAATAAATTTAATATTATATTAATAAATACAATCTACTTTTCAACTCCTTCCTACCATCGCGTCCGCGCGTACATGAGTCACAGAGAACATAACTAAAAATATCTGCTTTTATCTAATTAGATCATTAGCGAAACTCCACAATGATTATCACAACTTTATAAATAAACCATCCAGTGCCAGTGGACTAGTATAACAATGTGGATTCGCTTCATGACCTAGTTGTGTCCCGCGGTCTCGCCTACTTTATGTCCATAATATGGGTCACTACCTGTTACATCACTTTATTGTTTATTTATAGAGCTCGGAATATGTGATGTGGGATTTGAATTGGCTGACAGGGACAGCCGGACGGAAGAACGCTCCAAGTGACGTTATGTTCACACAGAATTAAACACAATCTTGTTAGGTAGGAGCAAAGTTGCCTAAGTTAGGTAAGTAGGTCAGCTTGGTGCTAAAATGTCAACCACCTTGGAGCATGCGAGCTTTGTCAATATGCATTGTGATGCAGTTAGCGTATTTTGCAATGGTATTTATGGTAGTGAACACAAAGTTCGTTGCCAGAAAGAAAATAAGAACAAAAATACTGGCACAGCTAAAAGAAAAAACTTTTGATTTTAAGCGTTCTGCCGCCAAAATACAGGCTCAAAAGGCAGGCTCAATATACAGCTAAGATTCAATATACCTACATATTGAATCTTAACTGTATATTGAGCCTGTTAATTGTGTGTATTAAGCCTTACCTGAGCTGTTTGTCAAGCTAGACGTTTTGGCACATCTCGCTGTTGCAATTTACATACTCGCACGTCTCTCAGATGCGAAAGACGCAAGATTAACATCGCTTCGTCTCGTGTATTGTGGGCAGCAAGAGCGGTCAACGTCAGTTAAGAGTAGGACACAGATAACAAGGGCCTATCCACGGACTACATCATGGTTTTGTCATGATCACGATAACCATAAAATGGAGGAATGCTGCGACGTCCTTAATAAATTAAGAAGGCGTAAGACTACGTAACATCACCCTAATAATCCTATCATGCGAATTACTAACATCTTATTTGATTTATAAAAACCATGTATAGTTAGTTAATTAGACATTGAAATACCTATACAAACCTAGGTTAGGCTTGTAGATGATAATAATGGTGCCTTTTTAAAATATATCAGTTTAACATATAATATTATGAAAAGAAAGAAAATAAAATTATTTAATAATTTATATTAAATATTTTAATATAAAAAAATCTATTTAAAAAAATTTACATATAAATAATCAAATATTTTAAAAAGGCACCATTATTATCATCTACAAGCCCTTGAACAAGTTTCATTGACTTAACGGTAACTACTTTAAGCCAATGAAGCTGTTTTTGTGATTAATCTTTCTGCTACTGGTGCAAAAGCAAATCTAAAGTCAATTCAGTAAACATTCGGCTAACATAACTATCCCACAGGTAGTAGAGAAATACGGTCCAGGAACCATTTAATAATCTCCAAAGTTCAAACCAAAAATGTTTAATATCTATATTCATTACTCACGTAGGTACGAGGAAGAACAAATCAAATGGTTAACAAGTTTACAGTCAAGGCTACTAGCTCGCTAGCAACTCTCACCAACCGTTTAACTAGGAAACTAATTGTTCATTCTGTTAATTCACATATTTACACAATCACCTTGTGTAATGTCAGTGGTAGTGCACATCAACCATGATGTAACCGAGCTGCCATAAAACATTCTAATTATGTAAAAGTTTAATTCAGATCTAGGTTGATTATTTAATTATTTGTTATGGTTTTTGAAGTGAAAACTTCGTTAGGCACGTTGAGCACTTTTTGGGTGAACAAAAATCATTGAACTCGCATCATCATCACCGCACACTTTAGCTTTCGCTTAGTTTTTTATGTGTGTAAGTCACAATATTTCATTATCTGCCTGGAAAAAGTACAAAGATCAAAAGCAAATCTATCTATTGCACTAAATAATAATGAAGGCTATTGGAAAACCCAAAGCTGGGTTAAGCATTCTTTTGTACTTAAGCTGTCCTGTTGTGTTTGTGATTGAATACATTAATAATAATTATCAATAAATTAGTGCTTCTACTTTAGTGGATCCCTGGGTCATGGCAATTAGATTGGTAGATTTATAAATCCAAATCCAGAAATCTGGCAGAAGAACCAGGATATTTAAAACACTCTTTAATCTCTTGAAGCACTGATCTATTTACAAAAATTTCTTCACTGATTGAAAGCTACAATATTACTCAATGTCACAGGCTGCTTTCTATCCAGGAATATTTCATAGTTTATGTGAATAGTCCACGGGAGCAAAACCATGGAAAAAGCCAGTACATGTATATGTATTTATAAATTATTAAAATCAATTAAATATTTGTTGGAGGTTATTGTAAATTAACCAAGGAATCTAGGATATTATAAATTATATTTTGTTTAAGTTATTCGTGGCCGATATCATAAAATACTAATGGTATGTGCATAACTATAATTTATGATTACATGCATTTTTTCATTCATAGCCGTTCAGGATCCAATTGTTACTTGTTAATTTATCTACCACACACAATAAAAACAATACTCTCTAGGAGTGAAAACAATCAAATTGTTAATAGGTACTTCAGTGTTACATATGTATGGCAATCTAATTTAATTACAAATAAAATTAGTAAACACTGTTGACCCATTAACAAGAGTCATTCACTGTAAAGGGCATGTTATTTTTGCTATCACAAACAAAACAATTCTGTGCAAGTTTATACACTGAAAACAAGTAGAGAGATAAGCTAATTTTTTATGAATCAAACACTTGAAGAAAATAACAGTGTCAACATTTGTTTATCTGATTGCTACATAGAACCATGCTCATGATAACATATAAAGAAGGGATATATCACCTGGTGGGATCAGTGCAACACCAGTTTTATTACGAAAATCAAACTGAAAAGAAGAACTGATTGAAAACCTTTTTCCCTCTCCTTCTCACATCAGGTGAGACATAACATGACAAATGTTAGATGTTGCTACTAGGCTGTATAAACAATCAGCTGTTGCCAGTCAAATATTTACAATACAAACCACTCAGACACAAAACAATGACTTCATGTTTCATGTTATTTGGCCATCAATTAAAAAAACTATTCAAACTATGTGAAGAAAAATTCGTGCCAATTATTTGTCAATGATATGAAAGTTCACTCACCTCTTGTGTCCGCGTGAGTTACCCAGCTGCAACCGCAGCGGGGGCGAAGCCCAACCCCACACGGAGTCAATCTGTAACACACCAGCGAGCCAGACCGTCAGACCACCCCGCTTCACACACAAACCAATCCTGTTTGCCAATACAAACTAATTTATGCAATGTATGCCCTCAGCTTCGCTCAGCACTCACCTTTGACGATTCCTTTTCGACCTCACAAAGAAACCTGCCCTCAAACGAGTGTTCTATACTGATTAAACGCCCTGAGGAATGTAAAACAGTTAACGGCACATCGATTTTACGATTTCACAAGTTTTTATGTTTACTAATGTTGCAGCATAGGTATCGTACTTTTGTCCACTAGTCAATTTTTTGAAGGTCTGATCAAAATAACTGACAAGGTAACAAACGACCTTCAATCAGAAACTTCTTTGCTTGCATCTTTTCACAAGAATGAAAATAAATCAGAAAAATCTTTACAAAACAGTATCTCACTCATTTTCTTAAATTTTTAGAGATATTTTATATTTTATTTATCAAAAATAATTTAAAAACTAGTAAATCTATCAAGATCACGAATCAAGGTTTCGAATGCACATCAAGTATTGTCATTTTCTGACATTTTTTGTCAAGTTTTTTGTTGCCATTATTAAAATAATTTTTAAAAGATGAGCTTTGCCCATTCTTTTAATTCTGATTAGTTGGACAGTTTTTAAATTTTACAGAAGTTTAGTTCTTCAATATAGTTTTTTGTTTAGCTTCGTGAATTTATTTGGAAGAATCGGAAATCAATGAATCCGGATGAATGAACTACACAACCATAGCATAGGCCACACACATGACATGACACACAGCTGATAAAAGTTGACATTTAGTTGTTGTCTGTTGACGTTTTCTTCTCAGATTTTCTGATTTGTTTCCAAACTGTGTTCGAAATAATTCGACGTTCGAATGAAATTACTGTTTTATAGTTTATAAATAATATTTATAAAATGTCTCTGAGTCTCCTGTTAGAGAAATACGATGTATCCACTGACGAGGGATTGCAGAAAGCACTCAACGAGATTGAAAAAGAAGAGGTAAGTTGAATTGTTTTGGTGACGATGGCATAAGTTTCATTTAATAAACGAAATATTTTTGCAGACGGAGGTTGATGAAGCCCTCTCGGGAGTGCTATCCAGGGCATGTTCCCTGGAGGGTCGTCTTCGGGCTGCGAGCCAAGCTTACACGAAACTGACTGAAGTGAAGACGGATGCTCAAATCGCCGCTGAAATGGTTGACAAGACAGCCGGCCTTGCGCGAGACGTTAGTGCTAAAGTGCGGCAGCTGGACCTAGCCAGGGTAAATAAGCCGTGTATCTATCTATATATTTACTGCCACAAAACAAATGTTCTGTGAAGCATGGCTGACAATGAGTTCTTTATTCCTAGTCTCGCGTCGCGGAATGTCAGCGTCGTGTGCACGACCTGATTGACCTGCAGTTGTGTAGTGCTGGAGTGGAGGCAGCTATCAAAGCACATGACTATGAAACTGGTATGTTTAAATTTTCTTAAAGTTCTACCTGTATCACTCAAAGGTTTGCTGGGAGAAAACACAACTTTGAGTTAAGTTCACCTTTGTTTATAAACTTTAATTATTACTGTATTATAAGTTGTTTTGGTGTACTATTAAGAATTAAGAAAGTTAAATTAGTTACTTTCTTACTTGTTTTTCAGTCACATATTCTCACAATGAAACCAAAGGTCCATGTCTAGCAAATTAAATAGTTAAGCACCCTAATTGCATAACAAACATTCTGTCTTGACCGACAACTTACGTTCGGTGAGCACATAAAGAAGGTACGCTCGCGTGCCTCTTTCGCTCTCGGTAGTCTCCACTCCATGCTGAATGCATGCAGCAAGCTGTCCCTAAGATGTAAACTGCGCATCTTCACGACGTGCATACGCCCCATAATGACGTATGTGTGCGCCACCTTTGCGCACGCAAAGTCGCATCATATCCATAGGATGCAAGTAGTCCAAAATCGTTTTCTCCGATAGGCCACGGGCGCCCCGTGGTTCATTAGGAACGAACGACTCCATGTCGACCTCAAAATCCCGACAATGAAGCAGTTCATGAAACGACCATCGCAGCATTTCATCGAAACTGCTTCAAAACACCAAAATCCCCTTATCGCATCGGCTACCCGATACACCCCCTCACAGATCATTAGGACTCGCCGCCCGCGGCATACCCTCGTCGAACCCGACGACGCCATCACCCAGATCCAAGAGAGCCGTAGGGAAACCAGCACTCTTAGAAAACACAAAAACAGACCGCGTTCCGTATTCAGGCCCCACCGCCGGGGCCCGTCGCGACGCCCCCGTAAAGATCCTTCCCGACCTTTGATTACTGAGCCAGCCCGTGTCGCTGAGCCAGTAGTTTTAAACTCCCCAAATAATGCTATGACCCAGGCTGTCCCTTGCTGTTCCTCCCAAAATGACGCCACTAGCCGAGGTCCGTATCCCACAGGGGATGCCCTAGCGAGCGGTCATGTAGTTTTAATTTAGTTTGTAAGCCCTGGCTGGGGGCCTTAGAGTCATTTAAGGCCACCACAGGATAGTCCGGTTAAGCAGTCACCAGCCCTAGCGTGCTGAACTGCGAGTGAACCCCATCAAAAAAAAAAAAACATTCTGTAACCAACCAACAAAGATTTTGTATGAAACTCCTAATCCATTGTTTCATTTGATAGAATAATAATTGTTCTTCTTGACAATGTTAATAATGCAATGAATGTTAATAATGTAATAATGCAATGGAATGTCAAATGAAAGGCATTAGACAATTTATAGCCTGCGGGGTTATTGGCGCACTATCTGCTGGTGCCATAAGGATATGAAAGTCAGGTGCAGTATAACTACAAAATTCATTTATAATATTTTTAAGTATTTATGCACTACTCTTTAAAAAGCCAATAAAAGTTTTGCTAAAGCCATATAGCATCCGGAAAGGTGTCAACTGCAACATAAGAATTTCACATAAGATTTTTAGTTATATTTCAGGTGCTGGCCATGTGTCTAGGTTCCTCAGTATGGACCCAGGATCAGTGGCAGCAGCAAGGGCACGTGGCGCGCCAGACCCTCGCGATGCTATGACCCGCGCCGCAAACACGCTGCGGGAACATCTAGTGCGCAAGTACGTAAGCAAAAACTCAGGAAAATACTGAGTTACTTCGGAAACAGTGCACATTTTTCTTCCATGCAATGAGTAGCATTAATAATAGAAAAAATTTAAAAAATAATTTTTTTTGATGCTTTGGCATCTTTTATCTCGTAATAACATCAATTACACCTGGATATTTAGCATATGCATACCAAGTTTCATTAAAATCAGTTCATTTTCCCAGGATATATTTTATAGTTTTAAATATATTTTTATTTTATGTATTCATTTCCAATAATTAGGCGTTGAAAGTTTGTATGTAACACTGAGGAGTAAACGCTCTTAATAATCGATATGAGTGACTATGATTACTCTACCTTTAATCATTTTATACAAATCAATATGTCTATTTTTTTTAATGTTACCTACTGCTGTTCGTAAAATTGCGCATTGTCTCTGAAGTATAAACAAAATATTTAACTCAATATCTTTCTGACTTTAAATTGCCTACCTAGATAACTTAATATGGTGACAAGTTTGTACAAACCAGTAAAGTTCATTGATGATTTTCACTTCTATTGGCAGGCTTTTCAATCTTCATAATTCAACTAAATTGTATGCAGCGAAGTTATGTTAATCATTTGTTCTAGGTTTGAAGAAGCAGCTCGTAAGGAAGATGAGCCAAGTGTGGAGCGTATGTTCAAGCTATTCCCCCAAATTGGACGCGCCGAGGAGGGGGTGGACCTGCTTGCCAAATATCTTGCAACACAGGTTAGTTGTCAATTATTATTTCCCGTTTAGTAGATTAGATTAGTTCCCGTATTGCCTATAGCCTTCCTCATGAATCTATACTTCGTACTTCAAACCAAGGACAAACTTTCGAATGAATGACACTAATCAAACTACAAAGTAAATAAAACTTTTTTTTATCAACCTGTATTTATACCACTGCTGGTCAAAGATCTCCCCCATAAATAAAACTACTTGATCCAAATTCAAGTGGAATCTTTACTTCGTATTTCAAACCAAAGACCGAACCAACGCCAATTTACGCAAAAAAAAACAACTTTTTTCGATCAAACTTAAACAATAGAACGAATCAAAATTGTGACTTAAAATAGGACATTTTAAATTTTCGTCAAATGCAGAACGCTATCTATCGAACATGGAGTTCAACTGTCAACAGTAGTTCTATTTTTAGTCTTTAGATGGCGTTGCGAGTATGTGAATTGCGTGTGTCGTGATATTTTACTTCTTGAACACTTTAAATTCGGATATCTGAATATAATAAAATCTTCTATCTATAAATATAATAAAATCGTAGACTTGCCGTGTCTGTACATTGAATATTTTTACACAAAAATTACAGAGAAAAATTAGGAAAAAGCCATAGAACACGTAAATGCAATTTTTTAAATTTTTAACAGCTTTGTCGTTAGTAGCTTTGGTTTAGGTTCGATATCGAAAAAGGTCTTTCAAGTGTCTGATAGGGTATTGAGTCTAAAATCGTAAAAAGTCTTTGATTTGTTCAGGTTTGTTTCGCGAAATTCTTATGAGAACGGTAAAATACGGAATATATGTACATACGAAGTCGCGGGCAAAAGCTAATAGTAAATAAACTCTCAGCTGTCTTCCCGATATAAAATGAACATTTTAGACAAACTTTTTCCATTCAATCATCATCCGTCTAGACTTTTCCTGACTTTATTGTTGTCGACTTCCAGTCAAACCGGTTCAGCTTAATGCCAGCATTTTACGTAGAGCGCCTATCTGACCTCCGCAACCCAGTAACTGGGTAACAGGGTACTTCTTGGCAATAGTAGTGTCCAAATTCTAACTTCTGACATTTCGTAACGATGGTGAAAGATCTACAAACGACAGCCGGGACCTACGGCTTAACGTGCTTTCCGAGGCCGGAAAGCACGTTAAGCACGGATGAACCTCGTTATGTTAAAATGGTCACCCAACCGAAGACCTTTGAGTTCCTCCATCGTCGGACGTGAGCTCTGAAGCCGCTGTGTTCGCGGACGCCGTCACGCGCGTCGTGGAGGCGGCCGGACTTTTGAGTTCCTCCATCGTATATGTGATGTTATGTCCCTGTAGACGGAAGCAGCGATCCGGCGCGCGTGCGTGGTGTCGGACGTGAGCTCTGAAGCCGCTGTGTTCGCGGACGCCGTCACGCGCGTCGTGGAGGCGGCCGGCGCAGGCGTGGAGCGCGCACGGCAGGCTGCTGCTACACATGCGCCCGGGCTGCTGCACAGAGCGCTGCGTGCTATACAGCCTGCGGTATGTACAAAAATAAACAATTAAATAAAACAATACAACAACTTTATCAAAAATAATGCTGTGCTTCATCACTTGTAAGATTCGAATGGCAGAATTTGAAGACATTGGCACATCTTCAAATCGGAGAGCGGGCGGCGAGACGTAAATCATATTCCGTATCCACACGCTGTTGTGTGGAATACGATTAACAGCTTGCCCTCCGTGCACGGTAGCGTGTCCCGGTGGGATAGAGGGCCCTTTATAGGCTGGTTTTGCTTATGTTTATGCAGTTAGAACTTTTGTGTCCTAACCACGACCACCCACAGTTACACCTGAACAAACAGAAAATGAAGTTATGATATTTTTGCGACATTGAGTCACTTTTAATAATTCATTCTAATAATTTCCTTGAAGGTGTGTTCAGGCGTCCGTCGCATCTTCACCGAACTGGTCCTAGCTCGCCGCTTGGAGTCAGACCCTCATAGGAGTGGCATCTCTCCCCTGAGCGCGGAGCCTGTCCTGGCTGAACTGGCGCTGACACACTCCCGCATCTGGCTCTACTTCACGTTCCTCAGGAGGAAGGCGGAGGTAAGCTGAGGTTAGCTGGAGGAAAATCCTCACAGGAGCGGTATCTGTTCTCTAAAATAGCTCATGTACTATTTTAACTTTATGACAATGCCAATAAAAGTCACAGCAAAACGGTTTAAATTTCCCTGATACAGGTGGATGCAGCGCCTTTAAAGGTGGATCAGAAAAAAGCGTGCGTAGACGCAGTGGAGAAGATCATCAACGAGTGTGATCTCATGCGGACTGCGCAGGACATTCTCGGACATTATCTAGCTTTGGAGCGGTAAGTCTGTTAAAATCGTATTGTTAATCGAATATCAACTTTACTGTTCATTTCAAAACGACCAGTACTGTCGAAAAGGGTCTTAATATAAGTTTAAATACAATATCAACTTTACCTCGCTGTTAATCAAGTTCATTTTAGAATAAAGCCTAGTCTCTTGTCAAGCTTGATCTTAATAAGTAAATTTTTAACATTGATTCAACGAAAATTTTAAACAAAAATGTTCAGTTAGCTTTTTTTTCTTTTCCCTCTTATTTAAGCTAGAATATTTGTTTAATTGCGAAGGTACTTTTTGGAGGAGAGCGTGAACAAAGCGTTGAAGATGGCAACACCGCAGATCGGAGCCACGACGTCCAGTCTCGTGGACGATGTTTTCTTTATAGCGAGGAAGGTTATCAGGTGAGCTTCATTCGGATTTATGCTTGGGAAGTTAGTAAGTTAAGTACATTTTTACGAAAAATCATCTCCATTTTTCCCAAAAATTAATGCCTTTATTAATAACTTTCATTTAAAAATTTAGAATACTACTCCTTTTCGTCAAAGGCAGGCATCCGTAAAAATATCCTCATGGAAGAAAACCTTTAAGTTATCGACGCCATACAGGATTCGTAAAATGACAATTACCAAATAACTACAAATCATTTGTTGGAATTCGCTTTTATTGGCACTGTTAACGTATGCGTATGTTCAGACGCGCAGTATCGTCGGGCAGTGTGGACGGCGCGTGCGCAGTACTGAACGAAGTGAGCGCACAACTAGAGCGGGGTGCAGCCGGAGCCCTGCGGCGCTGGCTGCGTGCGCCGCCGCACGAACCGCTCCCCCTGCCCGGGCCCCGCGCCGCGCGCTACCCGCCCGACCCGCCCGACAGGGACCTGGAGGCGCAGAAGATCTTGTATCTGGTAAGTGCTACTGTAATACTGCGCGCGCCGCCGCACGAGCCGCTCCCCCTGCCCGGGCCCCGCGCCGCGCGCTACCCGCCCGACCCGCCCGACAGGGACCTGGAGGCGCAGAAGATCTTGTATCTGGTAAGTGCTACTGTAATACTGCGCGCGCCGCCGCACGAGCCGCTCCCCCTGCCCGGGCCCCGCGCCGCGCGCTACCCGCCCGACCCGCCCGACAGGGACCTGGAGGCGCAGAAGATCTTGTATCTGGTAAGTGCTACTGTAATACTGCGCGCGCCGCCGCACGAGCCGCTCCCCCTGCCCGGGCCCCGCGCCGCGCGCTACCCGCCCGACCCGCCCGACAGGGACCTGGAGGCGCAGAAGATCTTGTATCTGGTAAGTGCTACTGTAATACTGCGCGCGCCGCCGCACGAGCCGCTCCCCCTGCCCGGGCCCCGCGCCGCGCGCTACCCGCCCGACCCGCCCGACAGGGACCTGGAGGCGCAGAAGATCTTGTATCTGGTAAGTGCTACTGTAATACTGCGCGCGCCGCCGCACGAGCCGCTCCCCCTGCCCGGGCCCCGCGCCGCGCGCTACCCGCCCGACCCGCCCGACAGGGACCTGGAGGCGCAGAAGATCTTGTATCTGGTAAGTGCTACTGTAATACTGCGCGCGCCGCCGCACGAGCCGCTCCCCCTGCCCGGGCCCCGCGCCGCGCGCTACCCGCCCGACCCGCCCGACAGGGACCTGGAGGCGCAGAAGATCTTGTATCTGGTAAGTGCTACTGTAATACTGCGCGCGCCGCCGCACGAGCCGCTCCCCCTGCCCGGGCCCCGCGCCGCGCGCTACCCGCCCGACCCGCCCGACAGGGACCTGGAGGCGCAGAAGATCTTGTATCTGGTAAGTGCTACTGTAATACTGCGCGCGCCGCCGCACGAGCCGCTCCCCCTGCCCGGGCCCCGCGCCGCGCGCTACCCGCCCGACCCGCCCGACAGGGACCTGGAGGCGCAGAAGATCTTGTATCTGGTAAGTGCTACTGTAATACTGCGCGCGCCGCCGCACGAGCCGCTCCCCCTGCCCGGGCCCCGCGCCGCGCGCTACCCGCCCGACCCGCCCGACAGGGACCTGGAGGCGCAGAAGATCTTGTATCTGGTAAGTGCTACTGTAATACTGCGCGCGCCGCCGCACGAGCCGCTCCCCCTGCCCGGGCCCCGCGCCGCGCGCTACCCGCCCGACCCGCCCGACAGGGACCTGGAGGCGCAGAAGATCTTGTATCTGGTAAGTGCTACTGTAATACTGCGCGCGCCGCCGCACGAGCCGCTCCCCCTGCCCGGGCCCCGCGCCGCGCGCTACCCGCCCGACCCGCCCGACAGGGACCTGGAGGCGCAGAAGATCTTGTATCTGGTAAGTGCTACTGTAATACTGCGCGCGCCGCCGCACGAGCCGCTCCCCCTGCCCGGGCCCCGCGCCGCGCGCTACCCGCCCGACCCGCCCGACAGGGACCTGGAGGCGCAGAAGATCTTGTATCTGGTAAGTGCTACTGTAATTTCAACATGTCGGAGTGTCAGACACTCGCGACACTCCAATCTTCATCTCGCGATACTCCATGTTGGAGTGTCTGACACTCGCGACAGTCCATCTCCATCTCGCGAAACCAACTCGGAGTGTCAGACACTCGCGACACTCCAATCGCCATCTTGCTACACTCCATCTCAGAGTGTCTGACACTCTCGACATTCCATCTCGGAGTGTCAGACACTCCAATCTCCATCTCGCGATACTCCATGTCGGAGTGTCAGACACTCGCGACACTCCAATCTTCATCTCGCGATACTCCATGTTAGAGTGTCTGACACTCGCGACACAATCTCCATCTCGCTACACTCCATCTCAGAGTGTCTGACACTCACGACATTCCATCTCGGAGTGTCAGACACTCGCAACACTCCAATCTCCATCTCGCGATACTCCATGTCGGAGTGTCAGACACTCGCGACACTCCAATCTTCATCTCGCGACACTCCATGTTAGAGTGTCTGAC